>MU160378.1:18093-29463 GCA_015888305.1 Antheraea pernyi | reverse complement strand
GGCCTGGAATAGATTAGCCGCTACCACGTCTAACCGCAACAAAAATCGTTTGATTTTATTATTTATTAGGTACATTCGGACAAATAAAATCAAACGTTTTTTTAAAGTAGGACGTGGTAGCGGCCCGTCTATTCGAGGCGGAAGAGCAAAGTAACTCCCACTATATATTGAGGAAGAAACTTATAATCGTAATATGACTTATATTAGACTTATATATTATATTATTATTGTTTCTATCAAATAAGCTGGAAAAATTAACATTTTTAATATCTAGATGTCGGGTATGAGATTGGGCCGAGAGGAATTAATATTACAATCGTATGGTACATTAAACTACAATTGCGGGATTTTATTCAAGAATATACTGCGAAGCATTCACTTCTTTAAAGTTTTATTTGGTCTGGTTTTAAACTTAATTATATCTATTTTATTCAAGTACAAAACAAAGGTCATTCTCATCTATACTTACTTACCCTTATCTTAACCAATATTATATACAAACTAGCGGGCCCGGTGGACGTTGTCCTGCTTGTAAAAAAAATCCTTGACAAATTATATACCAAAACCTTCCTCAGGAATCACCCTATCCATTGGTGAAAACCGCATGAAAATCCGTTCGGTAGTTTTTGAGTTTATCGCGAACAGACAGACAGACAGACGAGGTAGGGGACTTTGTTTTATACTATGTCATGATGCGTATGGAGTATATTGCGGGATCATAGTGTATGATGTAGTGTGCATAAGTACCATGGAAAATAATACCCAGTTTTGTAGGTGGTAGAGCTATGCTGAAGCTATTAATGGTTTCAGCATGAATGGGTCGGCTCGCCCGGGTTAGTACCACCCTCTCACAAAAAACGGACGTGAAGTAACGGTACTTGCATTGTCGCGTTTCGTTCGGTCAGTGAGAGCGCCGGAGGTCCCAACTCCCCTTCCTCTCCCCCTTCATGGACGGTGGTGATCACTTAACATCAGGTGACACAACTGTCCGTTTGCCTCCTATGATTTAAAAAAAAAAACACAGAGCATGAATTCTGAGATGCCACAAAAACTTCCTGGAAAGTTCAAACAAGGGAGGCACCGGCTTGTTAGGACATTGAAATTGTCACACTTGTAATATTACCGAGCCACCATCTTGTTAGAACATTGAAATTATCACACGACACTGTAATATTAGCTACTCGACAATGGCAATAGTAATTTGGAAGCTTGGTTGCAAAAACAAAATCAAATACTTTATTGAATTTAGGTCCTAAGAAGGCACTTATGAACGTCAAAACTACCACCAGTCAAAACGACCCAGTCGTCGAGAAGAACCGACAAGAAACTCGATCTGGTTTATGTGTTTAACACAAATGCTTATGTGAGTTTGTTTGTTTGTTTGACTATTAATTGATCATTATAAAATGTTACATACACTTGTTTAAAGATACAGAAATGAGCAAGGATACCTTTCATCCAGAAAATAATTACTGTATCTAAGTTTAAATGTACATTAAAACTGTTAACCAGATTAGGCCACCCTCGGCAGCGGCTCAAGCCTAGGTCTGTTCCCTCGGCGTGAAGCCCTTGAGTACGCTGCTCGCGCGATACAGTGACACAAATTCTTACATCATTGCGACAACATTACACATGTCACCTCCACACAGCCTAGGTCCGTTCCCTCGGCGTGGAGCCCTTGAGTACGCTGCTCGCGCGATACAGTGACACAAAATCTTACATCACTGCAACAACATTACACATGCCACCTTCACACACGTGCACGCATACACGCTTACACATGCAAGTGGAAGAGTTTTATTTTATTTCCCTTATCAAACTGAAAGAGTTTAGAAAATTATTCGATACGAAATATATATAGGAGTTGTTGAGGTATGCATGCTTGCTACACATATATGTTTCAACAACTCATATATGTATGAATAGTTAGCTTAGCGTAGGTTATCTCAAATAGGTTGCGAATTGCATGTATCAGGTAACAGCCAAGCCGAGGTGTGCCGTGCACCCTTGAGCTAGTTGTCAAATAAAATCGGCTGAGTGCCTTAAGCGCTCACCTTAGTAGTCCTGTGAAGCTGTTAAGACCTTGCTAGGTCAATAGGTAAAAAAAAACATTAAAGCGAACGATGCCGGGAACAAAAATTAGTGTTTACTATAATGTGTTTTCTTATTACATAAACTAACTGTGCCCGTGACTCCGACTGCGTGGAACCTCATGTAAAAAACAGTGACTAACTAATAAATAAAGTCGGAGATAAGGCCGTGTGTGGAGTATTGCTACCACCTTTGGGACGGGGCTTGCCAAATACCAGTTGGCCTTGCTAGACTCCGTCGATCACAGAGCTCGAAGACTTGTCGGTAACGACCCACTGATAACAGCCAAACTGCAACCACTTGAACATCGTTTCCGCAAACATTTTTTTTTCGTTGCTCATGCATAATATTACATATAGAAATAGAATATCTACATATAGAAAAAACAATTCTCACCAAGTTTGAGTTTACAATTTAAATTTAAAGTTTTACCATTCAAAAGGCATGTAAGAAAATCTTTTTTTTTTTTTCAAATTTCTAATGCTTATCCGGCTTTTACAATATTGCAAATCGGTTTGATGGAACTTGTGGGGAATTTCACGCTCTTTAAAATAGGGTTTTTTTGTGTAACTCGTACTGGTTCACCGGTAGGAGTCGTCAAAGTACAGTTTTTAAAAAAAAAAAAAATCTCTTAATTTTTCGAGCAAACCGCCAAAAGTAGGAAGAAAAAATGAATTGACTCATAAAAAAAGTTATCCGACCAATGTTTAATGAATTTATATGTTTATTACTTATTCCAAGAGAAGCAACAATTTTTTTCACGAAAATCAAAAATGTAACAGACACATTACATTTGCATTCTTATTATATCTCTACTAATATTATAAAGCTGGTGGGTTTGTCTGTTTGGTTGAAAGCGTTTATCTTAGGAACTACTGGTCCGATTTGAAAAATTCTTTCAGTGTTAGATAACTCATTTATCGAGGAAGGCTACCGTCATGCTAAGACTAATAGGAGCGGAGTGACAATAAAGAATATTCGAAAATAGTTTTTTTTTGGGAGCTTTCGCTGCGTGTCAGCGTTAGCTCAAAATAACTATTCCACGAAGATGAAGTCGCGAGCAGAAGCTAGTGAAGTATAGATACACAATAAGTTGCATCTTTAATGAAGAAAGAAGTAAGTCAAAAATTTTATTTTATGGGAAAACTAGCTGACCTGTGCAACTTCGTCTCCATCGAATCGGTTATGTAATTATTTACGACAACACATTAGAAACCTCAAAAATAACAGTATTTCTCCACTATTTAATGATGTTTTTATACGTATAAACCTTCCTCTTCAATTACTCTATCTATTAAAAAAAACCTCATCAAAATCCGTTGCGTAGTTTTAAAGATTTAAGCATGTATAGGGATATAGGGACAAAGAAAGCGACTTTGTTTTATACTATGTAGTGATGAGTTTAAAGTTTAACCATGTTTACACGTCAGACTTTAAAAATAAATGAAGCGCTTTAAGTCAATTCTAAAAGTAGGGATAAGTAGTGTATTTATGTTGCTATCTGGTCCTTGTAGAAAATATAACTATTTGCTGCATTAAAGACATTTAAATAACCATTTTGAATAAGTTCATGGTTTTTTTTTAACATAAAATATACTAATTGTTCCCGCGACTTCGTCCGCGTGGCATAGTTATTTTGGGCTAATGCACATTTGTAGGCGGTAGAGCCACGCTGAAGCTATTACCGGTTTCAGCATGAATGGGTCGGCTCGCCCGCGGTACTACCACCCTGTCATAGAAAACCGACGTGAAGTAACAGTGCTAGCATTGTTGCCTTTCGTTCGGTCAGTGAGAGCGCCAGAGGCCCACCTCACCTCCCCTTCCCTTCTCCTCTCACCAATCCCTCCCTCCCTTTCTCCCGAACACAAGCTGGCAACGCACTTTCGACTCCCCTGGTGTTGTCAGTGTCTATGGACGGTGGTGATCAGTTAACATCACGTGACCGACAAGTTCGTCTGCCTGCTATGACTTAAAAGAAAACCCAGCGGAAGCTCTCAAAAGGAAAAAAATACCCCGATTTTGAAACGTTCTTCATTTATGCTTCTATGGTCTTATTCTATATCCTATTAGTCTTGGCGTGATTATATATGGCGTATAGCCTTTCACGATAAATACGCTATCTAACACTGAAAGAATTTTTCTAACCTCGTCTTCACTTTACATCAGGTGTGACAGAGGTCAAGCGTCGCACAGTTAATTATATAAAAAAAAAAAAACAAAACTGAATGTTTAAGTCCATTTACTTATCTTGTACTTGTTTATAATATTAGTATAGATTACTACTCCTCTCTCGTACTTACCTCGAGCCGTCATTTAAATTACAATAACTTTAGATATAGCAGACCGATTTTAATGAAACATGGACTAAGTTACTCCCGAGGCATGCTTTATGATTTTATTAGCGAGGTTTTATTGTGAGCCCAGTGATTTAGCAATAATGCGTGTTCATACAGACAGACAAACATTTCTAAAAATGATTGAAATGTATTTTATTACTTATATGTAGAACACCCTTTTTAGGTGGGGAAAATCCTGTATAGGATACACCTCCAGTTGTCGTTGGGGATAGAGGCAACAGCTGGAGGGTTATGCCGCGACTCATACCGGCTAAAAACCCCACCGGCCGCACGGTGCGAAATGTAACCAGGGTTTGGATTGCGCGAGCATTCTCCGCGCCCTGGTCACGCGCTCGGATCGCCCGCAGGTGGTCAACGGGTCGACCTACGTCTCGAGGATGTCTCACACCCTCCGCGGATGTCTCACACCCTCTAGACACCTGCAACAACTCTTTTACGAAGATCGTAAAAGTAGGTACATACACGTTAGGGTTACATTCACATTATATGTTGTTATATATGTTCTGTCCGATCACACCGATAAGCTGCCGTCGGTTCAGACCACGAAAAAGTAAACGAAATATAATTCCTAAGAGTGTATTAAAAAGCAATCGCTTAAATATAAGAAATTGTATCGAAAACTTTAAAAATACTTCAGAGAGATTTTTTTTTTATTATATCAAGATAATTAAAGCGGGCGACGTCAAAATGTAGCCCGATCAAAGAGGGTCTGAGGACGTTAAAAATGCCCCCCCTTGCTCGGGGGTGTGGGGAGGGGGGTGGCAGGGCCCGCGTTTCTTTGTCCCGCGTTATCTTTCACAATTATTTGAAGAAAGCACAGGGAAAAAGAGAAATGCCAGTCCGAGCCGAGCGGTTGTCTTGCAAGAAAATTATTAGTTACATTGACGCTCTTACTATATTTCATTTTGGCAGCCAATCTGTAAGTTATTACTGCTTATTACTTAGTTACTTACTTACTTTTTAAGTTATTTACTAAGTTATTACTGCCATTGTCGAGTAGGTATAGCGACATTACAAATTTCTTACGATTATTTCAATGAACTAACAAGATGGTGGTCTTCTTGTTAGAACAATCCTGGGATTTTTGTGGCAAGTCAGAATCCATGCTCCGTGGTATTATGTCCCATCCAATTCACTTGTGCACAATAACCAAATTATATTACGTAAAATACCACCAATATTACAAAATATACATATGACATACCAAGAACACGCCAAGAACTAACGTTTAACACGAGTTTTACTAGACAGTATTTAAAATTTTAAGCCTCATGAAATACATGTTAAAAATACTTTATTACAAAAGAGTGTCCAAGCGGGCTTTGGCAAATAAAAATCTTGTTTGAGAAAATTTCGTTATTATTGTGGTGGCCTATCGGTTAAAATAAACTGACTTGTTAAAATAAGCAATATACAAATTTCATACATTATAACAAAATGTGTAAAGTGGAACGACAGTATAATACCTCTGATTAGATACATTGTTAAAAGCCCACAATGTCATTATAGAGTAGTAGTTATAAATTACTTGTGAATCTCTAAAATTGTTTAACTTAACTACACTTTCTAAATTAATTATACCCACGAAATCCATAATTTACTATGAAACATCTATTGTCGGCAAGTAAAAATAGAATAAATTACAACAATAAAACAAGAACGGTCAACTTAAAGTGTTTAAAGGACAAGTGTTTAAATATGAACTATGACCATCTTTATACAACGTAACCTAAGACACTCTTTTGCGATCAGTTTTTAAACAAGTGTTCAACGCGTGTTTAACTTTTTTTGTAATAAGACCGAGATAGGTTTTAATTACCGTCTACTCAAGATGAGTTGCGATGAGCGTGGTCAATGAGCGTCAATACGTGGTAAAATATGATTTAAAAGGTTGATCTTTTCGAAATTATAGTTCCTTATTTCTCAATTACAAACCTAATGGAAATCCCATGAATTCTTATTAGAAAAATCTATAACATAACAATCAGCTTTTGACTGGGGAAAGTTTCAAGGTTCTGATTGAATAATCCTTACTAATAGTATAAATATGAAAGTGAGTTTGTTTTCTACTTTTTTTTTATGTCATAGTTGGCAAACGAGCAGGTGGGTCATCTGCTGTTAAGTGATCACCACCGTCCATGGACACTAACAACACGAGAGGAGTCGCAAGTGCGTTGCCACCCTTTGGGGGGGAGGGGTAGGGGAGCTAGAAGGAGAGGACAGGAGAGGACAGGAGAGGGGAGGGGAGGTGGGTCTCCGTCGCTCTCACTGACCGAACGAAACGCAACAATGCAAGCACTGTTACTTCACGTCGGTTATCTATGAGAGGGTGGTACTACCATGAGCGAGCCGACCCATTCATGCTGAAACCAGTGATAGTTTCAGCGTGGCTCTACCACCATTAATTACTAATACCAAATACTTACTAATTAACCCATCATCATAAAATTTTGCATACCTACACGTTGTCTGGGGCTTCGCACAGTTTTACTAAGGAAAACATTGAAAATTTGAAAATTGAAAATTCTATGATGTGATAGTCGAAGACAATAAATGATATTATAACTATATAGTTACGTCATTAGCGCTTCCATAGCCCCTTTGTTAAAACTTGGCAAGTTAGTTTATTTTTCACGGCTGCCCCATCAATCCGCCCGTATCTAAGCAATATCGTATCTGTGCGTTATCGTGCCGTTCGTGCCGTTTGTTTTGTCAAAATATCATGTAGGTAACGTATCTTTAGTTATAATATATATTTTTTTTATTGTAGCACAGCAAAATGACTTCATTATGCCTGACGGTAAACACAGTACAGTCCAAAAACATTGGCGACCACCAAGTGATACATTATCCATCGCCGGTCACTGCGAAAAGCTGAATATGCACAGGCTGATCCCGAAACGCGACCCTCAGAAGCGAATTACTATGGCGAGCTTTTTCGCTATATACATGGTGGTTGCGACCCAGTCAGGCTGTAAAACCCTAGCGGGGTGCTTTCGCCATTGCCTCGTCCGTTATTCAGCAGGGTGCCTCACGTGCAGGTTAGGTTGTCTTGGGTGTCTCAAGTCTTATGATTTTATTCAACACCCCTTGCACCCCTTACTTATATTGACGACAGTAATGAAATAGAGTGTTAATTGAACAACTAAACGTGTCAATCAGTCAATTCTAACGATTATCATATTGTTTTTTGTTTCACTCATTTTTCAATATGGAAATTTTTGAGCGAACTTTTATAACTTTTACCCTACTACCTATGTACAACCGTTCTTGAAGTCATGTACTTACATACATTCGGCAATTGATAGTTATTTCTATGGATCAAACTTTACAAATACCCCATTTAATTAATAACGTATGTACAAGAGTGATACAGCCACGCTGAAGCTATTACTGGTTTCAGCATGAATGGGTCGGCTCGTCCGGGATAGTACCACCCTCTCATAGAAAACCGACGTGAAGTAACAGTAGTCAATGAGAACGCAAGGGGCCCACCTCCCTTCCTCTCTCCTCTCTCCTCTCTCCTCTCTCCTCTCCCCCCTCACTCCCTCTCCACTAAACACAGGCTTGCAACGCACTTTCGACTCCTCTGGTGTTGTTAGTGTCTATGGATGGTGGTGATCACTTAACATCAGATGACCCACAAGTTCGTTTGCCAGTTATAACATTTAAAAAAAATGTCCACATGTATGTAATAAAGTATTCTTGATTTGATTTAATTTTGATCTCTTATCACAAAACCAAGACGTAATTGGTTGTGAAGTACATAGCACATTTGTATCTTTGGTTTTAATTTGAAAGATCATTCAAGGATGGAGCTTATAATAAATATTAAAAAAATGTAACCTCAAAAGGTAACTTCAGTTAAGTTTGACCAAGAACAGTTGATATCTTTTTATCCTTATTGCTTCTTCCAGAGCAAACTCCATCGTCTCTGGCTTCAAACACTGTCATTACCATTCCAATAAGGTTAGTTCCTCGATAAGGGTGCTTTCAAACAAGCAATTATTTATTATTATTCTAAAATAATATTTCTTGAACAGAAGCACAGTTCAAGTGCTGTTACGATTTTTTCCTTAGCATATTCATGATAAGAGAAAAAACTAAAATAGTTGATATAGGTACCTCGAATAATCCAATAGAAGTGGAGATAGACTGACCATATAATCCGATATCTGAAGTAAAATGGTTACTAGTTGGTATGTGGGTATCTTGGAGAGTTAGGTAGAGGATGTCTATTACAAAGATGGGAAGATGAGATGAAACTCACGGTCTGGATGTCCTTGCAGAAGTGTAGCGTAGAATAGAACCGAATGAAAAATTGTTAGAGAAGACATTGCCAAAAAGTAGGTACACTGAATTATGGGACGTCTATATACAAATGGCCAGTGACAAAACAGGTAAGTACATCAGTTTGTTCCCAATGGATTTTCTTTATTTATTTTTTGTCTAACGAACTTTAGTTGTATCAAGAAAAAAATAGTAGAAATAGTTAGTTTATTTTTTTAAATTATGAATCTTGAAAAATTAATAAATCATGATCGAATTTAGACCAGGCGATTACTATAACTATAAAAACCAAAAGACATTCATTATTTTAATCCGAAGTAGCATTTCAGAATAAAGCGATTGTTATTTATTCGAGAAGAATCAATAGCAGGAACATAATATTCTAAATATACATAAAATTTGTTAGAATTATTTATGTCCCTAATTAAAGTTGATTACAGCAATCTTATAGACTAACTTACTTTAATATAGATTTTATAATATAAGTTTTCAACGTAAGCATATCCTATTTTTACAAATATCGCAACCGAAATGAAGAAATATTTTGCAGGTATGCGAACAGCCTAAGCCTTGCTCCCTGGTAATGAAACTCGAATCGGCCCCTTTTTTTACTCGTGCAACAAAGACGGAGCCATACAATAACCGCACGACAGAAAGGGACGCACAGCTGACCGCTCGTCGAATTTTAATTTTCTTACTATTTGAATCTTAATTTTTCGCGGAGCTACATTTCGTCTTTCTCTAACTTGGGAAGGCCGCTGTCTGTTTCTTTCTATTGCTTTTTTATCTTGGGGTGGTTCAGGGGGATCTCTCGGGGGCGTATGTTAATTTGTTTCTTTAACTTGGGGCTATCAGTCTGTTTATTTGCCGTATTTTTTATACATTTTAAGTAGAATTTGAGTAGCTTTTAAAATATATTTATAAAGTATTTTTCTCTCTCTCGATCAAATACTTATGTTAGCTCGTAATAGATTATATTTTCATTATATATTATAAAATCCTCTGCCACGTCTGTCTGTCTAACGTCCGTTTATACATTTTAAGTAGAATTTGAGTAGCTTTTAAAATATATTTATAAAGTATTTTTCTCTCTCTCGATCAAATACTTATGTTAGCTCGTAATAGATTATATTTTCATTATATATTATAAAATCCTCTGCCACGTCTGTCTGTCTAACGTCCGTCACGCCTGCTATATATATAATTATTCTATCCGTGTATAATCTTAAGCTTCTGGGGAGATTTTCATGATATTTTTTCTCCATGTACAAGGTGGTTTCAAGAATGGTTTAGATCCACAATTGGAGCCGATAGGTGGCGCTGCGTCTGACTTTTAGGACTTTTTTTTCTCTTTATGCAGGACAACGTCCGCCGTGTTAGCTAGTATACTATACTTGGTATTGGATTCTATAACTTTTTACACAAAATAGGTACCTTAATACAGATAAGTAACTAATAAGTACCTTACTAGCAATTTCCTGAGGCTTCGTTCCTGCCTTGTGTTTATATAAAAGATATATATCTTGACTGACGGAAAAAATACGGATTTTCATGTAAGCTTTCACACCATTTTTCATCACCTTAGGAGTTAAGTTTCCGTGGCGCTGCGTCTGACTTTTAGGACTTTTTTTTCTCTTTATGCAGGACAACGTCCGCCGTGTTAGCTAGTATACTATACTTGGTATTGGATTCTATAACTTTTTACACAAAATAGGTACCTTAATACAGATAAGTAACTAATAAGTACCTTACTAGCAATTTCCTGAGGCTTCGTTCCTGCCTTGTGTTTATATAAAAGATATATATCTTGACTGACGGAAAAAATACGGATTTTCATGTAAGCTTTCACACCATTTTTCATCACCTTAGGAGTTAAGTTTCCATAAGTGTTCACCTACAGTGTAAAATGAACGTTCATGCAATTTTTTTACGGCCATAGCCCGAGTAGTTTTGCATGTGCCTCGGTATTTCTAATAGGTATTCTTTTAGTCGGTTAGGACATTAAAGGGTCGACACCGCGATTGCGACACCTCTGGTGTTGCAAGCGTCCATAGGCTGCGGTGAATGCTTAACATCAAGCGGCCCGCGTGATTGATTACTACCATCGTAGTATATATATATATATATATATTGTAGATACATTTTTACGATGATGTTCCTCCTAATATGCGATGTTAATCTACGCTCATGGGTCTTATGTAATCTTATTTTACTACTATATTTAATTACTCCACATTATATTTAATTATTATCAGTATAGTTGCCATTTTAATTGAAGTTCATTGATGCCTATACTATTGATGATTGATATTCTCGTGATGGGCGTGTCCTTTAAAAGCGTTGTTCCAAGGCCATCTGATTTTTTCTGTCTAAAAAGTTAGATATCTAAGTTTTTAAGAAATAAAAGATAGAAACCAGTTAAAACAATATCTGGTAAGTGCGTCGGGAGCTGCGGGTCTTATAGCCAGTAGTTTGAGATGGTCTTTTATTCGGATTGTGGACGAGTGTTGTCGTGAAGAAGAGATTTTGTAGGTGGTATAGCCACACTGAAGCTTTTACTGGTTTCAGCATGAATGGGTCGGCTTGCCCGGGGTAGTACCACCCTCTCACAGAAAACCGACGTGAAGTAACA
>MU160378.1:0-14179 GCA_015888305.1 Antheraea pernyi | reverse complement strand
TATATGAATATCTACTTATATGCATACATATACTTATACATAATAAACTTCGCTATTATAGTGTTATTATAATATTATTATCATAGTTATTATTACTAGATACATAAACCCACTTGGCCGCAATGGAAGATCAGCGCTGGAGCCATTTATAAAGGTGGCAACCAGCACATGCTGAATTGTGCGCCTTTGCAGTTAAACCGTGGTATAATTTTAATATGTTTTAACGTACATTCTTTATTTCTTTTCTATATTATATACATCTTTGTAACTCTATTTTTCTACTATTGTGTTATCCATGTGTTTGCTGCAATAAACATTTTTTCTTTCTTTCTTCTTTCATATTTTACTAAACTAATTCAGTTCAATAAGGGAAAATAATAAAATCCTTTCGCTTTCATGTGTAAGCGTGTGTGCGTGTACGTGTGTGGGGTTGATCTGTATAAACGATGAGATGATTCGCCTCAATATATAAATAAAAAGACCACACTTACATACTTTATTTATATGGATACCTGAAAAATTACGCCAACATTGAAGTTTCCGTGCTCCTATCGCGACCCGGAACTGCAATAATGGCCGAGTTCCGGTGTAGCAGGACGTATATCCGGCGGATGCTTCTCACGTAATACATATCAAAGTTTTAACTGCATCCAACTGAACCTTCAATCAATTACGTATAAAGGACTAACCAGAACAATGAACTTAAATAGAAAAAACTATTTTATCTGACCGTAAATCGTATAAATACTTTTTGCTAATTCGCTACTTTTATTCCATTAGAAATAAATGAATAGTTTCTAAGTATATCAAACATTATCCAAAAAATAACACCATAATGATAACTCAAGGGAACTGTTAAAAAGTCGTCATCCATCACAGTCGAAAAAAGTTATTTCCCACTTTTTACTTAAAGCCAACTTAAAACGTTAAAGTTAGACTATTAAACAGTTCCGCACTTCGAACTAAGCTAACTTGGGCGCTGGATGAAAAATTCGACGCCTTGGCCTCAGTTCGCAAATTAAAAAGTTTCGAACACTTTCACCCGCGCACCGCCAACTATTCCGGCAGCCATTTTGGTTGAATATTTTAACTTATTAAGTTTTCAATGATTACTGGTGAAATGTTTATACTTGCACTGTTATTTTAAAGTAATTATATAATATTTACTATGCAGCTCTACCTATATTTACTTTTTTATTTGTTAAGTCCATTTGATGCGTACCCTTTAAGTTTATTTTTGGACTATCTTTCTAATTTTCATACGTCACTTTAACAAGATGACAGCTACTTTGTGACAGCTGTCCAAGGAGTTTTTATGACAACTCGAAATTGATATTGTTAGTTATTATTTATAATTCACTTATGCTACAATAATAAAACTATTTCGTAAAACGCCACTAACATAAAATGGCGTTCAAAAATGTAAGTTCATGAAACAAAATAAAAATAACTTTCAAAAATAACTTTAGTTAAATACGAAATAACATCATTAGTTCGACTTTATCTAAAACCAAAACAAGAAGAACTAGATTTTAAAATAATCCAAGGAGTCACTGATTCATAATCTTATGAAAAACCTAGACCAGCTTAGAAATATTGTACTAATTCTATATTATTTCTATATATAATTGTATACACATATCATATATACTTACCTATATAATTCTGGTGCACGTATTATGTGACTGAACTTCTAAACGACTGGACCGATTTTCGTTAAACTTTTTGTGTGTGTACAAGTGAATTCCAGAATATTCTAGACTCTTCAGTGCGGGCGTAGCAGTCTGATTCAGGATTTTTTTATCAGGACAATACAACGTCCGACAGGCCCGATAGTATAAATGTACATATATATAAATACAATCTAGTGTACAAAACTATATAAAATTACCTTTACTTCTGTAGTGATATTGTCATAAACTGAATTGAAATTAATACATAGATGTATATAACCCTTATAGATAAAAAAAAAATAACATGCCTAAGTTCGTACGAACAGATATCGGAATGACTTTCTAATTATTTTAAACAGAGTAAAAGATATTTAAGCTAATGTGAAACTAAATGACTGCATGAAAATTGTCATCATAACATAGTAATTTGTATCTAAGAGATGGAATATAATAAAACAAATAAACGGCCCTCTGATTACATCGCCCCCATTTCTCTGAATCAACTTTAATGAGATCGGTAAAGATGTATATCATCTATATATTCCAATAAGTGTAGGTATAATATTCTTATACATTTTTCTTATTAGATAAGGATTATTTGTTACAAGTTTGACATGACCATGTTGAGTCGAATTACATACAAGTATTTGCTATCAACAATAGTGTTGCCAGAAATCGTATTATTTATGATACGTAGTTATGTGTAAATTAATTGTAATAACAGATAGTAGTCAATAGTATAGCATAGTAGTAGTATTGATAATAATAAAAAAAATAGACAGCAAAATAGCGAGATTTAGGCAAAGACAAAAAACTTTTTTCTCTTTTTAGACACAGATATAACAACTAAATAGAAAGTTTTTGGCGGGATCTTGGAATGTCAGGCTCTATATATTGGCTAATATTTATTGGTGGTGTTTGGTTATTGTACACAAGTGAATTGGAAATATACAACGGAGCGTGGATTCTGACTTGCCACAAAAACTCCCTGGAACGTTCTAACAAGATGGCCACTATCTTGTTAGTTAATAGAAATGATCGCAAAGAACTTGTGATATTATTATCTACTCGAAAATGTAAGTAATAATCTACTAGAAGATTGGTTGTCAAAAGAAAAGCAATTAATTATTTTATTAAAAATATCGATAAAATTTTTTTTTTTTTAATTTTGCTGTCTCTGGTCATTCTGGTAACAAGAGAACAGACATAAACACGATCCTAGCTTGTGTTATATCTACTAACCAAACAACTGACATATACATACCTATATTTATGAATATCAAACACTAAGATTTAGATTTGATAATTTACATGAGACAAATGTCCGTCAAATTCACGGTGTATCAATTTTAATACCACAAACACGAGGCTTGACCACAAGTAGTATTTTTTATTCTAGTTTAAATGACAAAGGCCTAAGAGACAGTGTGTATTATGTCCGGAAATGTTTGATATGAAACACCTATAGGCGAGGGTGAACCTGATTATTGGCGTGGCGAGTGCATGAGACGTGGCGACGCGATGCCATGCGCAAGCGACTGTGCGCAATCTCTCTTGTCGCACTGAGCTCGCATATCTATAGTGTATATAATGTTGTTTACTACGTTACACATGTGTTTCACATCTGCCTGGCGTACCGTGACCGCTCAATCTTTTTGTCATGTATTTTTTGTTACGTTTTAAAATTAGGTAAATACTGTTGTACAATTCATATTAAATTTTCTTTAAGACTATACAGTAAATTGTAATGTTGTTGCTTAGTTATTTATATATATTTTCAACATATCGTTATATATTATCTCTGGGGTATCTATCAAACAACTATAGTATTTATTTTGTGATTGTTCTGTTTTGCGTTTACGTTAAGCTACGTTGGTCTACGATTAGCTGAATATTTGTCAGTTATGTTTAAAATATTTATTTGACACACTTGACACTGGCGAAATAGCCTACATAGGCAGACGCCATATGAAAAATAAAAATATGTATACTAAATATATTATAAATCATATCAATCATCTACATTATATTCAAACTCCTTCACAGTAACTGCCATTCGATTATGGAACGCATTCCCGCGTCGACTTCAAGATATTCAAACGATCCATAACTTTAGAATCCAACTACACCGTTATTTATTTGAGAAACAGGAGGCAGAGTGTCTGTGATTTTAGTTTGTGTTTATAATTAATTTTTGCTGTATATATATGTATAATTATTATCTATGTTTATTGTATATATTTGTATGTAAGTCTGTATATATGTTTTATCGTGTATGTACTAATATTTATTTTATTATTTATTTATTTTATTTATGTATATATTTGACCTCTGTATATGCACTACCTACAAAACTATTTGATTGACAACAATACCGCTGGTTAGCTGGAAGATAATGCTTTATAGCATTAAGCTCGCCAGTGTGTAAAGAATTCATTCAATCATTTAAGCGACATCGTAACGTAAAGTCTTATAGATTCATTTTTTATTTATTTTCACAACCTATAATGTTGTATTGAAAATATGTTGTTCTAATTTATAAATAACCGTTATTTAGATTCCTAATTAATTGATTTATGTATTACATATAGATGTTACAGTTTACGATTGAATTTTAAGTGCCTATATCTATATTTAAAAAAAAATAGAGCTCTGTCGTTGCTCGCGCGTTACGTAAAAGCTACTGGATAGTTTTCTATCAACTACTTTTAGTTTTATCCTTAACGACTTGAATCGATGTATATTCCATATAAAATATCCCTAAATCTACGTATATCGTTATGTGTGTGCTACTCATCCTATGCGTCGCCAACACAAGGGTTTATATTACACTCGCACTTTCAAATCATTCCATTTCTCGAAGTCTTCTAACTAACCATTGTCAGCTTTAAAATTATATATTTTCAACCAATTGGCGAACTGTTCAGCTTTTTCTTTCACTACGGGTATGTAATAGTGATATTTTGGATTGGACACTGTTTGAAACACGTAAACAAAAGATGCTCCAAAATAGGGAATTCAGCAATTTTTCGTTATTTACATAAAATACTTTCTTCAGATTCTCGTTTCTTCAAGAGTTCAGCTTCTTTTTTAATTATATGTGATATTGTACTTCCGTGTATTCCGAACTGAGCCGGAACATCTTTCCTATTTAATCTATTCTTCACCGCTTTTATCGCTTTTAATTTATAAGCGTATGTTAGTGTTGTTTATCATACATATGCAATCATAAAATTTGAGAAACTAAATCATCATTATGCATCATTTGTACATCATAATTTTTATTAATAACTATTTTTTATCGCACTGATCCGGTTTTGAAGTACTTAATCTATGATGTTGTACATAGTTACACTTGATGTTCGCTAATAATTCTAATTATAAATAAATAACTATTTTAACACCATACATTGAAATAATACAATGCCAATATGTTTTAATTACATTGTTAATCATTCTAAATAGCAACTTTACTATTCTACCTCGAGTGCACATAGAATGGATTTCCGGTTTTAATAAATAACAGAAGGTTCCAAATGTTACTTAAATCTAGAATAATTCTATTACAATTTCACATGTCCGATTTTAATTATCGTGACACTAATTTAGGTCTACTTTAAATCAAGAATCAAATCAAGTTAGAAATGTTATTGCACGACGCCACTATTTCTTAAGATGGTGTCTCGCGTCGTATGGCGTGACTCCGGCTTATTTAGTTACTTCTATCAGTGCTTATATGAATAAACATATGGAATGCTTAGAAGTTATGAACAGTTTAATCTAATCTAAATTACTCAATAATTTACAAGAATCCACATTAACAATAATTAAATAGAAGTGCATTAACAACCCATTGCCTATATTGATTAACATAGAAAATAATAGATTGCGGTGTTATCAAACTTTCGATTGCTGGATGCTCCCACTATGACATAGTGATTGTGATAATCGAGGGTATTTCACGTACTCCGGCAGGGTAAGGCGAGCGGTGCACGCAGAGCGCGCGGCGGCCGCGGCGCGTGTCCGGGAGCGGGCGGTGCGCGCGCGGCGGCGTGGCGTGCGCACTGCGAGGGGGTGCTGCGCGAACTGGTCTCCTCCGCGGACGCGCAGCCCTTCATGCAGCCCGTCTCCCTCGACCAGGCGCCAGGTACGTACGCGCAGTTACATACATACACCAAACGAGTTCGATTCTCACAACAGTTGCAAAAAAAATACTATCACCACATTATTTCTGTCGTGATTTGCACTTTCGAATTTCATTTCAAAGAATATACATACTAACATATATTGACACAAAAATTGTTTCAACAGCGACCTTCCTAATTACAAATTATAGTGATACTTCACACCAAAGGTCGACATTTAATGTATTGTAAACTACCTTCAGCTTGGGGCTTCAAAAGGAACAAAACCCCAATTTTGTAATATTCTTTATTGGTGCTCCGCTCCTATTGGTTTTAGTGTGATGATATGTAAACTATAGCCTTCCTGAATAAATGAGCTATCTAACACGGAAATAATGTTTCAAATCTGACGAGTAGTCCCTGAAATTAACGCGTTTAAGCAAACAAAATCTTCAGCTTTATAATATATGTATAGATAAAAAACACTTGCACACTGTGTTAGTAGTTCAATGGACATTGACTTATAATACAATTCTTGAATGGACAAGCAATTATTAAAACACACAGCAAGTCAGACTAATGGACAAGGAATGATGATCATAAATTTTACACTTATGATTATTACAATAATCATACTTAAAAAAAACATCGTAGCTATATGTAGCGGTACTAGCAAGCGTAGTACAGTTGAAAAATAACGACAACCGCTTAGAGATCTACAATTCATTATTAGATAAGTGAGCAAGCGTTTAACACTATTCGGGTAAATTCTAACGGTTTTGTACAGCTCAAAAAGGAATTACTAACGTATAGCCACACTATTTTCACTTCTCAGAATCGGATTTGTATGGAGAAGGTTCGTCTATTTTTGGTTATCAATCCACTCGCTAGATGGCACTGTTATATTTTTTTTGGCAAGTTTGATAACAAAAAATGGTGGATGACAATTAATTTTGACATTTCAAACTGACAACTTTCAAATATATTGTTTTCATTGACTTTGTTTACGTATCTGTTACGAGAGTGTGCTCCCTTAAATTTTCTTGCCTCCCACAAACAATTTTATCTATCTCCGGATCTACTTATAAATATTGACTCCTGCATTGACTTGCTTGGATTTAGATTTGCCTTACGACGAATATATTCATTACAAATAAAAATGATCAAAATCTTGTATGCGATTTACGCAGTACCGCTGTCTGCATACATACATAGCTATAAATGTACATTTATAACCAACAGACATTAGTTCGAAACTCGTATTATAAAGGCGCTGATTGGAAAGAACGAGTGCGACCTCTATTTATATAACGTACTCTGTGCGTATAGCTACCGTCAGTCAAAGACAAGGCCCCATTTAGTGTACACGCAATAACTGATAGTGATGTATGTCGGTTGCTGTGTCTTGCGCAGACTACCACCTGGTGGTGGAGCGCGGGATGGACCTCGGCACCGTCGGCTCCAAGCTCTCCGCTGGCGCCTACACCGCTCCGGAGCAGTTCGCGGCGGACGTGCGGCTCGTCTTCTCCAACAGCAGGCTCTACAACACCAACAAGCGCAGCCGGGTCAGTACACACACGTACGCACACTCACGCACACACGTACTCACATGCACACGTATGCATACATACTCACACGTATATACACAGACGCACATACACGATACAATATACGATCAAACATACACACACGTACACTATGCTCCCTCTACCCTCAGACACAATTCTAATGCGATACCCTCAAGTATTAACAACTTTCTACCTCTCACTACAAAACTATAAAATAACAAAACACTTATAATAATTAAAAGAACCGTTCATTTAGCTATAATCATTCATTAATTCCAAAACTAATTCTATGCCAAGTCTATATATACATTCATACATGTAAATAAATGTAATAATCGTATTATGTATCTATGTACATACGTACATACAGTTATGTCGGACAAGTATGATATATTGTGAAGGAATATTGCACAAGTTGTTGCATTTGAAATCTATTACCAAAATAGGTGCTTAATATTTGACCTAATTATCTAGAAACATACAAGAAATATACTCAAACCTCTACCCGTCTATGTTAAAGCACGGTGTCAATCACCGTCGGGTGTAGTAAAAGCGTAGTGAAAGTGAAGCCAACCAACTAACAAGGGATAATTTTTCGAAGTTTGAACAAACTTTAAACATTTTTATTTTAATATAATAGGGATATATTTCAGTATTTTAGTTAGGTTAAACCACGCCAAAACTCCGATATCCGTCTTAATCGCATAACCACAGATGCTATTTCTTTCTAGATTTATTAATCATATTTATACAGATACTATTAACGTTACAGCTCATAGTTTATTTTTATAATATGTTATTAATATTTTCAACCTGCTATTTTTATTATCTGTGGAGGCGCGATAGTTAAGTATTTTATTCTGGTGTGTAATAATTTAATTTACAATGTATTTTTTATATATATTTTTTACAATCATCATCATTGTCGAGTAGGTTAGGTATTACAAATGTCATGTAATAATTTTAATGTTCTAACGAGATGAAGAAGTCTTCTTAAAAGTTTCTGTTGGAGTTTTTGTAATACACCAGAATTCATGTTCCTTGGTAATATTTCCCATCCATTGCATTACTTATACCAAGACACGATGCGTGTTCAAATAAACATACAGATGGACAGACAGACTAAAAATAATTGAAATCTATTTTATTATTCATGCCAAGACACCTGCACCATTTTTTTCACAAAAATCTGAAAGTACACTTTAGAATTCCACTTTTATTACATGTATAGAAAATACAGCTTACACACAAGAATCAATCCTTTATGTCATGGGATTTGTTAAAAACATACAGTAGCGTTGTATTTAATACTTTATAAGTTTTTTAGCGTTAGAGGCTAGATAGTGGTCTAATATTAATATCTAATAATGCCTACCTATATGAGGACTAGCTCTCAAATACAGTTACCGGACCATACCTGTAGGTGCTTGGTGATAGGCGGGATTAGAAAAAACCCTACCTATTACCTATTAGTACTGTGTTTTCTATTTACTTCATTTATACTATTTCCTTATTTCGCGATGTTTACAATGTGTAAAAAACACAAAGTACAAAATAAAAGACACACAATTAATTATATATTAATTGTGTAGCACTGTTTAAATTTTATTTTAATGAATACGAAAATCTATAAGAATTTGATTGTAACAACAAAATGGCGTCGATAGAATTCCTCCGTGTTGATAATTAAAAAATCGTGCTCACTCGCAAATAAAATCAATTCGGATCCGTTTTTGAACTCCCTGCGAGTTTTCCCGCCAGTTTTTCTTTACCCCTCACCTCGTTCAGACTTAGCGTAATTATATTTGAGTCCACGATTACGAAGTTTGATGGACTTTGTAATATAATTGAAATTTTGTTTATCGATAACTTTTTTCATAAATAATATTTGTTGATTTAATTACTATTTTTTATTTTAATTTAATAAACATTTTTAATTTTAATATAGAAAGGATATATTTCAGTATTTTAGTTAGGTAAAACCACGCCAAAACTCCGATATCTGTCTTAATCGGATAACCACAGATGCTATTTCTTTCTAGATTTAATAATCATATTTATACAGATACTATTAACGTTACAGCTCATAGTTTATTTTTATAACATGTTATTAATATTTTCAACCTGCTATTTTTATTATCTGTGGAGGCACAGTATTTTATTCTGGTGTATAATAATTTAATTTACAATGTATTTTTTATATATATATTTTACAACCAATCTTTTAGATTATTACTGCCATTGTCGAGTAGGTTAGGTATTACAAGTGTCATGCAATAATTTTAAAGTTCTAACGAGATGAAGAAGTCTTCTTAGAAGTTTCTGTTGGAGTTTTTGTAATATTATTACTGCCATTGTCGAGTAGGTTAGGTATTACAAGTGTCATGCAATAATTTTAAAGTTCTAACGAGATGAAGAAGTCTTCTTAGAAGTTTCTGTTGGAGTTTTTGTAATATCTCAGAATTCATGTTCGGTGGTAATATTTCCCACTTGTGTGCAATAACCGCACTATATTACGTAAAACATTGCCAATATTCTAATATACAGAATATAGAGTCTGATAACATAAGATTATAAATAATATAAAAGCCGCTACAAGACAGACTAATCTTGCATAATAAATAATAGTTTCAAAAAAACACGCTTTCATAAAAAAATCCAATTAAAAAACAGATAATAAAATTTAATAAACTTGGAGTTAATATCAGCACCTCCAGATATCAGTATTTTTATCATTTTTTTGTCACTTTTTACAAAAATATACATTTATTTCTAATTTACACTATTCTTAATCCAAATTTATTAAATTTTAATTTTCTGTTTTTTAGTTGGACTTTTTTATGTAGGTAAGCGTGTTTTTTAAATTATTATTTATCTTTCGTTTTTTAATTAATTTTTTTTTACATTTTTTATTCGGATTATTGCATTGTCATCGACCTTTGACAGTAGTGCAGTTTTTAATTAAATCTGATCGTTCTAAGTAGGACAAAATCGAACTCAAAGGGGTCGATTACAAACATACATACATACAGGTGAAGCTAATAAAAGCGTGACAAAAACACAATTTACAATGTTATTTTTCATAGCTACTTGACATAGTAAAGATAATCGCTAAAGAAAAAAGACCTTGTCAAAGAATTTTAATAATTTCCTATCGCGATCGACGTTCTGACAAAACAAAAATTTACTTGGATACATTTTAGAACACAGATAATTTTCTCGAACGAATTACATACCTAATTCAAGTAATAAGTAGGTTAATATTTCATTGTAATAACTCTGTTATAAAAAAAGTTTATAATTAAAGAAACTTTTAAAAAGTAATCCGTCATTATTCGAAAGAAACGCTTCGCCATTTTCTCTCGAGTCCCCCTCATCGGCCCCCACCACCCACAAAGACGCCTACAACAGAAAAACCTTTTGAATTTCGAACAAAAATGTCGGCTTCCACCAATGAGGGGCTTTTGTGTAGAATAAAAAAGCATAATCGATATAATAATGTCGGATGGGGTGGTTTACAAAAATGTCGAAGGAGACGGAATCTCGTATTATTATTGTGTTCTAATTGTTTGATATATTTTTACGTGATAAAATGGATTTCGTAATAATAAAACGAACTTTTCGATCAATTTTATCCGTTTCTAATTAACTCATTTACGTTTGTGTTCTCTTTAGCGGAGTAGGTATCTTACGATGTTTCTCTGGCTTTTCTAGTACGAAAATCATGACAATTGAATTCTACGTACTCGGAAAGGTCAATAAAGATTCTGGTTTATTTATTATACAATCTGTGTCCGCGGATTCACTCGTGTTTATTATTAATTGTCGCCGTTCCCTGTGATCGAATATCTACAAATACTAATTTTCTGAACGCTTAGTTGAACGGTACGGATGTTGATATACCTACTAGGTACAGTGCCGCCCGGTGGCGAGTTGTAGTAAAATATATAATATAATAAATTTCTTCGCGTAAAATAAACTTTAGGTAGATATTATATTATTTCAAGGTTGCTTAAGATGCTTTAAGGTTGCAGTGCAGTCGTATGAATATGCTGCGTTGACCACTTAACATCAGATGGATTCGCTGCTTGCTTGCTACTGCATAATATAATTATTAAAATTTGTTTTCAGTGTTTGTAGTTGAAGCTGTCATACCATCCTATTGGTCTTCAAGCCTGTTGGATATATACTGTCTTAACTCGAAACACAATGGCGGTGTAGTTGATAGCGTGTTCGGAGACCGTGTCGATGGACGTAGGTTCGAATCCTTGTGACCGAGTCGGAAATTGTGGTCGAACTATAAAATATCAAAACAATTATAAAAAAATCCACTTACCTCCATACAAACTTTCTTTTTTCACTTTTTACTGGACATTTTAGAGCGTTGGTGAAAATAACAAACGACAATCACAGAATCAAGGACGCACCATCATCACTTATATAATCTTAGAGTAATACGTTATCGTCAATTAACAAGCGACAATCTTAGAATGAAGGATGCATCATCATCACTTATATAGACCTCAGAATTAACAAGCGACAATCACAGAGTTAAGGCCTTATCATCGTCACTTTTATAATCCCAGAATAACATTTTACCGTCAAATAACAAGTGACAATCACTGATTTAAGGACTCATTATCGTCACCTATATATAAAATCTTAGAATAACATGTTACTGCCATGATCGAGACAAGACTGGCCTAACCCTGCCGATGCGGTCGAGGGTCAAAAAGTTGTCTTACCGGTTATCTTGACAAAAGACACCGTAGGGTCCCCCGGTCATAATGGATTTCTGTAAAAAGGGTTAATAATAATGCATTTCATTATAATATTTGGACCTATTTAAGTATCCAATGGGTACGTCTATTGTGATGTGCCGGAACTGACCTGACCGGTTTTTGGCGGTTAGTTTTTAGTGTTGTACTCGTACCTTATATCGACAATTTTGTCGAAAAAACGATATATATGTAATTTTATTTTAAAACGAATATTTTTTATTCTCTTTATTTTTATAGAGGTTTTGTTAATAAAACCGGTATTATAAATGCTAATGTGAATTTTTTCTATTTGTAGCGTTTTTATGCCTTAACTACCGACCATCATGAACTTTTGTCAAAAAATAGGTGAAACTTATCATAATATAAGTGAAGCCACGGGCGAAAGCTAGTAAATTAATAATCTCTTCTAATAAATTTTCACGGTCAAGATTTTTATGCTATCCATTGTACCTTGCATTTGTAACTTGCCATTAGGTGGCGTTAGGTTGTATTTTTTATTAGGTAGTACGTTTTATAATTCAATTCACTTCAAAGAAAGCCGCGAACATTTGCAAGCATGATAAAAAAAAATAGCAAATTATTATTTCTTTTCTACTGTAGGGTATCCTCGAGAGAGGGTCTAAATATTCGCCAGTTGAATTGTACAAGAGTTGATAAACTACAGTAGCCGTCTAAAGTCTTAAAAAAAATATTTGATTGTTCCAATTTTCACGGTGATAAATATGTTCAAAAGTCGTGGTGCATAATTTAGTGGAAAATATGGTTAGGAAACCTGAACTTGAGAATTGTTCTTGTAGTACTACTGTATTTGGGGAAACGTAGATTTCTCTGAGTTTGAAATCGCCAATACGTCGTGGGCTGGCGTGGTGTTTATGTCCATGTTATGTATTATATATTTGTAATACTAATAAATAATATTATGATTATTTATGTATGTGTGTGTTTGTGTACTTTAGGTATTAAATTTGTGTAATATTAACAGTTAGATATTTATGTACATTCTAAATTATATTAATCTTAATTGTCTAATAAGTAAGCCGCTTACGGCACTAACAAGAAATATATTTTGTAAAGAATTTTTGTTCGATTACCCACGACACAGGATTCAGTTCCTAGTGTGGGAATCTACGGTTGATTTTTATGCTATGTAAATCATTTTTGTTGAATAAAGGCTTTTTATTTTATTTATTGTTTTATTTATATATGTGTACACTAAGTTTTGCAGGCGGCTTTGCTCGTATTAATATAGATTTGATCCATCCCTCGGGAAGAGAACTTCTTTTCTTGATGAAAAGTACCCTATGTTCTTCTTCTTCTCTGTACCCGTGAATACGCGTATGCTAAATTTCATGATGATTGGTTGACGAGTTAAGACGTGAAAGCGTTGCTACTAAAGAAACTGACATAGCAGCGGCGATCGGCGATGGATGGCTTGTTTCACGGCGGTCGCTATTGTTTCTAGATTTTACTGTACTTCCCATCAGGCATAGTGTAGTCACTATGTCGTGCTACAAAAAAATGTCCTATTCTGTACTCCAGAAAACGTATGCTAAATTTCATGACAATCCGTTGAGGTTCTTGAGGAGTTAAGCCGTGAAAGCGTAACAAACAAACTCATATTCGCCTTTTTTTTTTATGTCATAGGTGGCAAACGAACATGTGGGTCACCTGCTGTTAAGTGATCACCACCATCCATGCACACTAACAACCCCAGAGGAGTCGTAAGTGCGTTGCCATCTTTCGGAGGGAAGGGTTAGGGGAGGGAAAAGGAGAAGAGAGAGGAGAGGGGAGGGGAGATGGCTCTCCGGCGCTCTCACTGACCGAACGAAACGCAACAATGCAAGCACTGTTACTTCACGTCGGTTTTCTATGAGAGGGTGGTACTACCCCGGGCGAGCCGACCCATTCATGCTGTAACCAATAATAGTTTCAGCGTGGCTCTACCACCATTAAAATCGCCTTAATTTAGTTAGGACGTATATTCTAAATTTTTAGAAAGAAAGGAAGAAGAAAGAAATATTTTATTCATAAAG
>MU160377.1:59997-74415 GCA_015888305.1 Antheraea pernyi | reverse complement strand
ATATTATATATATTATAATATAATATATTTACTTAAAATTAGTTTTAACACTTTAAGTTAAATCTTTTTCGTTTGAAATATGAACCTCTGTTTGGGTAATGGCCTCGTCCATCTTCTTCCAAAGACCTTTGTCCTTGGCTAAGCAGATCCAATCGGATCCTGTTACCCGTGTAATATCAACTGCCCACCGTCTAATTGGTCTACCAACTTTCCTTTTTCCTTGTGGACCTTTCCATCTTACACTTTCTATAGTCCATCTTTTATCAGAGGAGCGTGCGATGTACCCAGCCCGCTTTTATTAAAAAAGTGAATGCGTGTAACCGTCACGCGCGATTTAAGCAAAACTTTATTTGACGTTATAAGAGTAGCTGATAGATGGTACTACAGGTAATAAAACTTTGATTTAATTTGTTACTTACTTACATTGAAACCAGATGGCAGCACGGTCGCCCGCCCATATATACATAATTAATTCTATTGTATGATTTTTATTATTATTCAATTTAATATTTTTTATTAATTTTGTGTTTCAAAAATTTTGATTGATTTGTTTATAAACTATTTATTGACAAAATCAAAAATATTTAAAAGCCGGATGGTATAGAATTGTGACGGCATATCGCGGTAACGGGCTTCCGTTGCATTTTCGTCCAGTTACCTCCTAGTCGAGCCTAAAGAAGTTTTACTTTAAAAAATATGCCTAAGTGATAGTACAAGTATCTTTTGTGAAGAGTTTGGTTTGGTTTGGTTATTTATGGTATTAATCAGATACATTATGTTATTAATTCCACTTAAACGTTATTATCTAATTTAATTCGCATTTTCCATTAAAAAAAATCTATTGTTGTCCTAACATGTCGTTATAACTTTAAATATAGAATATTCCGATGTCTATATATTATATTTTTTTGTAATGTTAAGATTAAATTAATTTCATATTGGTTTTTAGATGTCTCATATCAAAGACATGATATCAGATTTTCAGCCTCCCAAGCATGTTACGTTAATTTCAGGAGCCATTTACGGAAATATTTAGTTCACCCTATATATGAAGATTAAGGATTTTATTGTTTGTTTCTAGTGAATAAACTGAAAAGTCTTAATCAATAGTAAAGATTCGTTTACTTATAAAAAACTACATAATCAGCGAGTAGAATATACTGTATTGTATTTTCAAATTCTATATAGACGGTATACCTATAGACGGTCAGAACAAATTCGTTAAATAATATTGGAAATCGTAGGAAAATCCACTGCGTGGTTTAGAATAACTAAAGACTTTAGCAACTATGTAGATATATAGTGAATTAAATAAATATGTTCTTGGTAATACATAATCTGAATAGTAATTCTTTAGGCGAGCAAGAAAATATGATGATACAATCATGCTACAATTAAACAAACAAAACGTTTCCCTCGCTTTAAAACTGCGGTTAATTCCAACGATATTTCTGAAGTAACCAACCGCTGGCTCTAAACTCTCCGAGAATTTTAATTGGGTATAGATAGAAAATGTTATCCTTTTGGATGGAAAAGAGAAATAATCATTATCATAGCGGGGAGGTTCCTGACCTCGGACTAAAATGATGGCGTCACGTAGATACAAAGTTTTACCACCTTGTGGAGGAGATACGTCCACTGCTACGTTACGATTTCACAAAACGAGCCACCGAGTTACTTTTTGACGTTTTGCATAATTTCATATATTATTTAAGTGGAAACTTTCGGAGGAATCTTTTGCATAATCCTCACGGACGACCGTTACGGGGGAATACTAATTCGTTGGGGGAACTTCGGAGGGATTCTGTGTTGAATTTCGTTTGATGGTTTTATTTTTAATATCGAAATTTTATGAAGAACTTGGAGATGTCTTGACAGATGATGCAGATTCAATTAAACCTAATGAATACGTTGAAGCATTATTTGTATGTTTAGGTTAACCTTCGAAGCATTGCAACTGATTTTGACGAAAACTTTCTAAGAAAACTTTTGAAAGTGTTACCTAAACAACAATTAACCCGTCTATTATAACTTGTTATATTAACAAGCCTTTTATATAGAGATAAAGTTGGAATGATAAATAACAGAGGTAACTTAAAATTGGTAAGAGGATTATAAGGGTTAAGTATTCCTAAGAAAAATACAATTAAAAATAAAAGATTGCCCACAATTTGTCACAAAACTGTAACATATACATAGAATAAGAATATAAATCTAACGTGTCTGTGCTTTTTAGATTTTTATGGGAAAAAAAATGTTGCAGATGTCTTAAAAACATTAATAAAATACATTCCAATATTTCTTAGAAATGTTACACGCACAGAAGAATTAAATATGTAAAGATTCGGCTCCTTTGGATGACAAGTTTGCTGGACCAATGATCTGAGACAATGACTCGAGTTTTGATATGTATTACACTAATCACGTATAGAGTCGATGCAGTCAGGAATGGCAATAAACACGTCGTAGATACTGCCACTATTTATTTGGCCAGAGCTTCGCCTTACAATACTTGTTAGATAATAATGCGTAGATATCACCAACATCTTGCCTTTTAAAGGCCCATCTATATAAGTCAAAGCGATTACTATTTATACATAATTCCGCAAAATAATTTAAGTAACACAAAAATAATAAAGTATGAACAAATTAATGTTATTTAAGCTATACAACAATTTTATATAATTATCCTTATTTATGTATCTCTAATGTGTTCACTAATCCGTTTCGACATGTAGATCAGCGACATCTTGCCTTTCATGGCCGAACTATGCAGTCAAAGAATATACTATTATTCATAATGATCAAACTAATGATTCAATTCTATATAATGATATTCTTATTTAAGTCTTATTAAAGGAGGTTTTGGCGGGATATTGGTCTGTCATGTAGTGGATTTTATTTTTTATTCATAATCTTGTGTTACTTGACTCCATATAGTTTAAAATTGGTGGTGTTTTATGTAATGTAGTTTGTTTATTGTGCATATGTGAAGTGAATGGAAAATAATACCACGGACCGTGAATTCTGAGATGCCACAAAAACTCCATGGTTGCCAAAAATAAAGTAAAAAAAAGTCTTATTAAAATCTATATAATAATGATAATTCTTATTTATGTATCTTTAATATGGTGGCGCTAGTATCAATGAGTATCTAATATGTTGGCGCTAGTGTCAATGTATATTTATAATATGGTGGCGCTAATATCAATGTTCCGGTCGTGTTGTAGTCTCGTATCTTGAATGTGATGCAGCAGCACCGGCGGTGGGTGATAACATATGTTTCCTTTCATGAGTAGTAACCGAACTTGAAATTCATTTTGAAACCATTGCTCTAGCGCGTCGGCTGCGACCTTCGCGTTGGTTCGACGAGACGCGTCGACGAATGCGGCGTATGTGGTGGTGACGGCTCGTCCTGTTCACGACCCAGATACCATTGGTTGGCGACCCCTGGCTCTCTATGCTCAGCTACTTGTGGTGGAGGTGAGTTATTGAAAAAAAATTAATACCTTTTAAAGACGTAATTAGAGTTCTAATGCACACAAAAAAGTGACATCCTTTTGTATGTACAATGTCAGTTAATTCATACTATTAAGTTAGCAGTTGGCGTTCTTAGTAAAGATTAATTAAAATTAAATAATTTAAGACGGCGTCTTACCAAGGACTTTATCTACAGAAAAGTGCACTCCTTGTTTATACTACGTATGGTACATAACTAAATATGTACGCAATTAGTAAACGCTTTCAAGGCTTTAGATGAAATTGCGATTGAAATTTTGTTCTCACTGAGAATTTGTAAAGGTTTTGACGTTATATGATTCTGATAAATACACACTACATATTTAATTTAAGTTTAATTTATTTAAGTTTATTTAATTGTAACTAGCGGACAGGGCAGACGTTGTTCCGCCCTGATTATACAAAAATCCTTGACAAATTATATACCAAAACGTTCTTCATGAATCACATTATCCACTGGTGAAAACCGTTTGAAAATCTGTTCAGTAGTTTTCGAGTTTATTGCGAACAGACAGACAGACGCGATACGGGACTTTGTTTTATACTATATAATAATGATAATCACTATAATTTCAATCTACGTGTTATTTAAACTATGTTTAGGTAACTAAGCTATTTCCTATATTATCACACAGAGTATACAAATAATCTATATATATCTATGTAGCTTATCTATACGTATATCTCTCTCTCTCTTGGGATCCTATGTCCCCAAACTGTCGGGGCAGAGGGCAGACACAATGCTTCTCCATCTCGATCTGTCGATGGCTTGACGCTTCACCTCACTCCAAGCAAGCCCAATTTTCGCACACTCTGCAAGTCGCCGGGTTTGTCTAGGTCGATCACGTTTCCGCCTGCCTTAGGAATTCCAGTCCGATGCCTGATTAGGGATATGGCTGTTGTCACTTCGCAAAGTGTAGCCGATCCAGGTCCATTTTCGACGTCGCACTTGATGGTCTATGGGATCTTCATGGCACACTTTCCACAAATCTACATTGCTGATTGTCTCTGGCCAGAAGATTCTCAATATATGACGTAGACTGCGTACGTATAATAAGAATATAAATCTAAGATGTCTGTACTTTTTAGACCTTTGTAAATAAATATTATTGTTTGGTTGTAGGAATAAGTAATATAATACATTTCAATCAATTTTGGAAATGACTGTCTGTCTGTTCGTTCGAACACGCGGCACTGCTAAAGTACTGCGTTCATGATAAAACCTCGTCGTGAAAATTATAAAGTACATATTCGAGTAACATCTATCATCATCATCAATTGATTAGTCACTATTTTGTACATCAGGTTCTACGAGGACGAAGTCGCGAGCACATCTAGTTCGTTAATAAAATCATGGTAGTATGAGTAGTGCCCCAAATTAAAGTATTACTTCAGCACCCCCAACGCTTCACTTCAGCGGAACCCTATAAATTACTGACAGAGTTTTATCTTCGAATTGTTCGACTGTTTTATAGATGTTATTCGTTCCGCTATACTGAACCAATCCGAAGGCGTCACAAATCTTGCAACGTCAAAATCAACGGAACCTCCATTCAATAAATAACAGTAACATAGTTAATTGCCTCGCCGGGTCTGCTGTTGTAATTTATATCGCGAGATCTACCATTAGTCGAAGCCTACTATAAATCAGTGGTGAAATTCCTTTTGTCTTGCTAAGCAACAGTTCCTTGAGAGGAAGCCGCCGAGCTGCAGACGGGCTTTTTGTTTGCGTTTGAAAAGCCGCGTCTTGTTTTTGTTTGAGTGCTTTTGACGTTCACGTCATAGATAAATGAGAGTTGTTTGTTTATATATCATAATTGGAAAGGTCTGAAGATTCGGTTGCGTTGCTTAAACGCTGTTTAAAAAGAATCTGAGTTTTGTTTAAGGAAATTAATTGTTATTATACGTGTGAGGGGCATTTTTGATGCTTCCCTTGCAATTATGTTATATACGTAATTATTGTAACAGATAAGTAGGAAGTGTTCTGTTGGTTATACTTTTAATGTCGTCGGTTTTGTCTTCCTAAGCATCTTTAATCAAAATTTTACTACACATAAGATAGTATTATATTTTCAGAAAGAAACCCATTCTACCATTTTTTTTATCATAACAGATATTTTTGAAAGTGGTAGAGCCACGCTGTAGCTATCTACTAGTCTCATGGGAAGGTCTGAAGATTCGGTTGCGTTGCTTAAACGCTGTTTAAAAAAATTATGAGTTTTGTTTAAGTAAATTAATTGTTATTTTCACGTATGAGGGACATTTTTGTCGATTATCTTGTGACTATGTTATATACCTAATTATTATAATAGATAAGTAGGAAGTGTTCTGGTAGTTATACTTATAATATGTCCTCGGTTTTGTCTTCCTAAGCATCTTTATGCTCAATTCATTCTACCATATTTTTTATCATAACAGATATTTCTGAAAGTGGTAGAGCCACGATGTAGCTATTTTCTAGTTTCAGCATGAATGGGTCGGCTCGCCCGGGGTAGTACCACCCTCTCACATAACACCGACGTGAAGTAACAGTGCTTGTATTTTGCGTTTCGTTCGGTCAGTGAGAGCGTTGGAGGACCACTTCCTTTCCTCCTTACCCTTCCCCTACCCCTCCCACATACACAGGCTGTCAACGCACTTGCGACTCCTCTGGTGTTGCTAGTGTCTACGGACGGTGGTGATCACTTAACATCGGGTGACCCACCTATTCGTTTGCCTCCTTTTGCTATAAAATAAATAAATAATAATAATACGATTAAGTGATATATATTCTTTGTTCATAGTTTTTATTTTTTTAACTTTATTTTTGGCAACCAATCTTTTAGATTATTACAGCCATTGTCGAGTAGATAATTCTAACAAGATGGTGGCTCCCTTGTTAGAACTTTCCATGGAGTTTTTGTGGCATCTCAGAATTCATGGTCCGTGGTATTATTTTCTATTCACTTCACTTACCCACAATAAACAAACTATATTATATAAAGCACCACCAATTTTACACAATATAGAGTCAAGTAACACAAGATTATAAATAAAATCCACTACATGACAAACCAAGATCCCGCCAAACACTTCTTGTTCATAGTTTTGCATAGTGCTAGGGCTTTTTCAAGTTCATTAGGCTAGCCTAATATAATTGCTTTTGGTTGCTAGCAACCACCTTGACGGTCGATGGATATAAGAGTAGAGGAAGACCGAAAAAAGGATGGATGGATTGTGTGAAAAATGATATGTGTGTAAAAGGTGTGATGACTGAGATGACATCTGATAGGCGAGCGTGGAAAAGGAAAACATGTTGTGCCGACCCTACTTAGGTGGGATAAGGGTAAGAAGATGATGGTTGCTAGCAACCACCCTTAAGTTGAAAATATGTCGTCTAGTACCTATCGTGTATCCCGATAGTTGCACTTGATAGTAAGTCCCTCTAGGCTTAACTTATATACCATTTCGGACCATATCGTTATTTAACATCAGATAACAACATAAGACTGTGGTCAAACGCATATAAAAAAGTGACATTATTTTATGTGATACAATTTTTTTTATACCATATGAGGCAAACGAATAAGTGGGTCACCTGATGTTAAATATCACCACCGTCCATAGACACTTACAACACCAGGGGAGTGACAAGTGCGTTGCTAGCCTGTGTTTTGGCAGAGGGGGAGGAGAGGGGAGATGGGTCTCCTCTCTCACTGACCGAACGAAACGCAACAATGCAAGCACTGTTACTTCACGTGGGTGTTTCTGTGTGTCGGGTGGTAGTACCCCGGGCGAACGGACCCATTTATGCTGAAACCAGGAATAGCTTCAGTGTAGCTCTACCACCTACAATGCCCGGCGAATATTATCCCGCCCTTTTTCCCAATTTTCATCATGAATTACTTTAGTTACTGGTGAAAACCGCATGAAAATACGTTCAGTAATTATTGAGCTTATTGTGAACAGACAGACAGACGTGGCAGATGACTTTGTTTTGTAATATGAAGTGATTAAGGACAAAAGAATCCAAAAATGACGTCGACTATCAAGAAATTTACAGTTTATGAGCAATCGTCGCTGTTCCCATGATTTCTAAGTCTCTTGAGAGCTGAATATAGACAGGCTATCTTTGAAACGAGACAACCCAAAGAAAAGTTATGAACAACGAATTTATCACCACTTCCATGGTGGTAGATATATAGTCGAGAACAGATGCCTTACCACCAAACAAGATTACTACAAATACTGTCCGATACCACAACGCAAGACGTCCGAACTTGTCCTTATAATGAACTAGCTTTAGCTTGCGTTAATGCAGATTGGAAACTTGACAATAATACATATTTTTTGGACGAGAGGAATTATATACTTTCCTATATCGTTAACAACGTATATGCTAAATTTCATAACGATAGGTTCAGTAAATAAGAAAGAAAGATACATTTATTCTATACATACAACAAATATTCATAGATATCTATATACATAAAATATTTCAAGTAAGATAAGTGTTGGACGGAGTCGAAGAGGTTTTAGGCTCAGCAAAAATTGCAGGTTTGCAAGTGTAAGCGTTGCAGCGCTGATTCTCAGATAAAACATACTGTATACACAAACACATGGACGAAATTTCAAACACTTAAATTTACTCTACAATTTTAAATTAATATAGGTATATGCATGCTATAATATAATAAGACATAAAAGTGTAACAACCAAACATACTTTCATATTTAAAATATTACTAAGGATGTTACGTCTAAACTTTGATGGTCACAAAATTGTCATGTTCCACGACCTTAAACTTTCTTATTTTGATTCACTTATCATTTACTTCTTTTAATCTCTTTGTTATTTATATGCGAGAACTTTATCGACTCGTCATCTTCTTATCCTTATCTCACCTAAGCAGGGTCGGCACAACATGTCTTCCTTTTCCACTCTCGTCTATCAGATGTCATCTCATTAGTTATACCTTTTACACACATATAATTTTTCACACAATCCATCCATACCTTTTTCGGTCTTCCTCTACTCCTACATTTTTTTTCATGTCATAGCAAGCAAACGAACAGGTGAGTCACGTGACGTCAAGTGATTACCACCGTCCCACTAACAATACCAAGGGAGTCGAAAGTGCGTTGCCAGCCTGTGTTTGAGGGAAAGGGAGGGACGGAGAGAGAAGAGGGGAGGGGAGGGGAGGTGGGCCTACGGCGCTCTCTCTGACCGAACGAAACGCAACATTGCAGGCACTGTTACTTCACGTCGGTTTTCTATTGATCGGGTGGTACTACCCCGGGCGAGCCGACGCATTCATGCTGAAACCAATAATAAACTTCAGCGTGGCTTTACCACCTAGCACCTCCATCTACCATCTAACTCGAAACTTTTCTTGTTACATTGTTTCTATATCTCGTCATGACATGCCCATATAATGCTTATCTATTACCCCTCAACATCTTCTTGCGAGAACATTTATCAACTGCGACAAGAAAATCGCACGTCCCACAATAATAACGTTGGTAAAATTTGTGAGGGGTCGCTTCTAATTAAGAAACCCTTGAGAGATGAATACGAAGATAAGAATTAGCACTTGGAAGTGTATTGTAAAATTAATTAGTTTTCCACCCACTTACCATTGTAGACCAAGAATAGCGTTGGCCAACGGAGCAGGTCAGTTGAAGTATTGTTCCATTTGCTTACTTCGCAAATTGGTATAAACCAAAAAGTCTAGGTACAATTTGCAGTTTTAGATTTCAATTTTGTTTGTTCACTCCTTTATAACTCATATTTCCTAACACATGATTCGAGTTTCATAGTGGAAGCTAAAATTCTTCCAAAAATTAATAATCTTTTAAACACAATACCAAAAGAAACAGCTTGCATATTTATCATTATTTTGTTTCAAATTGGTGGTAGAATTCTAATTCATTCATCTTATTTAATGAAAGTCACCTCTTATCCTTATCTCACCTAAGCAGGGTCGGCACAACATGTCTTCCTTTTCCACTCTCGTCTATCAGATGTCATCTCATTAGTTATACCTTTTACACACATATAATTTTTCACACAATCCATCCATACCTTTTTCGGTCTTCCTCTACTCCTACATTTTTTTTCATGTCATAGCAAGCAAACGAACAGGTGAGTCACGTGACGTCAAGTGATTACCACCGTCCCACTAACAATACCAAGGGAGTCGAAAGTGCGTTGCCAGCCTGTGTTTGAGGGAAAGGGAGGGACGGAGAGAGAAGAGGGGAGGGGAGGGGAGGTGGGCCTACGGCGCTCTCTCTGACCGAACGAAACGCAACATTGCAGGCACTGTTACTTCACGTCGGTTTTCTATTGATCGGGTGGTACTACCCCGGGCGAGCCGACGCATTCATGCTGAAACCAATAATAAACTTCAGCGTGGCTTTACCACCTAGCACCTCCATCCACCATCTAACTCGAAACTTTTCTTGTTACATTGTTTCTATATCTCCTCATGACATGCCCATATAATGCTTATCTATTACCCCTCAACATCTTCTTGCGAGAACATTTATCAACTGCGACAAGAAAATCGCACGTCCCACAATAATAACGTTGGTAAAATTTGTGAGGGGTCGCTTCTAATTAAGAAACCCTTGAGAGATGAATACGAAGATAAGAATTAGCACTTGGAAGTGTATTGTAAAATTAATTAGTTTTCCACCGAACAGTATTATTGATAAAATAATATTACTTTAAGTGGCTGAAGTAATGTCAGTTTTATGGTTATTAACGTGTAAGAACATAAAGAAAATAAGAGCATTAGTATGCAAAAGTTTATTTCTTTAAAAAAAAAAAATTTTAGTAAAATTCACTCCTCCTTCTCCTTAACAGCAGGCTGGCAACGCACTTGCGACTCTTCTTGTATTGCAAGTGTCTATGGACGGTGGTGATTACTTAACATCAGGTGATCCTCCTCGTTTGCCTCCTATGATATACCTATAAAAAAAGAGAAAAAGTGATCATGGAATGGTATCCACGCAATAGTTAAAGTAAAAGAGGGCGACAAGTTAAAAGATGGATGGTATAAAGAGTGGTTCCGTATGGCAAAGAAAAACAAATGATATGAAAAGTGGAAACAGCTAGAAGAGGCCTACGTGTCAAGTAACAACATGCTGATTACAAAAACAGGAAACATGATGTGTTAAACTTATGTATATATATATATATATATATGTATTTAATATTAATAATTGTTTTATTACAACCTAATTTTGGGTATATTATTTTTAATTTTACCAAAAAATACTAACCATTAAGGATAATTTCAGAAATATGATTCAAAATGTTTCCTTCTTTCCGCAAAACGTCTACTTACCAAAATATTTCCTTCTAAAATGGGAAGGTAGTATCATCTAATGGCATTGCAATTACTTTCCCATTAAAAACGCAAAACGGTCCGCTACAGCCTGTATACAGCGTATAATAGGCCTGCACCGTTTAAATGGCCATTAAGGTCCCACGGAAAGAAATTTCATCAAGTGCTTATAATATATAAGGCCAAATTTAATTTAAGTTAACGGGAAATATGGAAGTAATATAAAGTGTCCTTAATTATCTTTAAAACCTAAATTTATACATATAATTAGAATGCAAATCTAACGTGTCCGTACTTATTGGATTTTTATGAAACAAATTGTTGCAGATGTCGAGGAATAAGTAATAAAATATATTAAAATTATTTTAAGAAATGTTTGTTTGTCAGGTGTTGTGGTATGTATGCTCGGTATACATATATGTTTCAATAACTCATATAAGTATGAATATGTAGCTTACCTTAGCTCAGCTAGGTCGCGAATTTCATGAGTCAGGCAACAGCCCAAGCCGAGATGTGCCCTGCACCCTTGAGCTAGTTGTCAAATAAAATCGGCTGAGTGCCTTAGGCGCTCGCCTTAGTAGTCCGGTGAAGCTGTTAAGACTTTGGTAAGTCAATAGCGTAGTCAGTAAAAAAAAGCAGATAGACTCAGAGACTCAGACTACATATTTATAAGACATTCCTAGTTTAGTCAATAAGTATCGATAAATATAATGTAATATATCATGATATATATCCCCTGGTATAATAAAGCCCTGATTTCTAACAATATAGTTTGTTTAATGAAGGATGTAAGAAGAAATTTATTTTCTTGAATTGTATATGTAATTTAATGTATACTATTGTAAATGGTAAACATCACTACATATTGTAAAATAAAGTTCTCCGCTGCGTCTGTCTGTCTGTCTGTTCGCGATAAACTCAAAAACTACTGCGCGGATTTTCATACGTTGTTCATTAATAGATAAAGTGGCTCTCGGGGAATACTTAGAAATATAATTTGTCAAGATTTTTTGTAAATTGCTTGAAGTATAACGATAAATATTTAAAGTGTCGGAAAAAGTCAAGCAGCCTGGAAGCTTTCGTCGAAAACGCTGACTAATCCCTATGAGATATTAAACTAGGTTCTGCTCGCAACTTCGTCCGTGTAGAATAATGACTTTGGGCGTTAGCTACAACAAGCAGTGAAAGCTCTCAAAAGGAAATAAACGATTTTGAAACATTCCTCATTAGTGCTCCGCGCCTATTGGTCTTAGCGTGATGATATATAGCCTATAGCTTTCCTCGATAAATGAGCTATCTAACATTATAAGAATTTTTCAAATCGGAGCGGAAACTTACATATTTCCATACAAACTTTCATCCCCTATTTCCTATTGCTATTTTCACCCTTGAGGGTAAAACTTTTACAAAATTTGAACGTCATATTTATTTATATCGAGTCAACAGACAAAAAAATTAATGTCAGGCTTTTATCTCTAACAATGACGATACTTCCATACAACTTTTCACCCCAACCCTTTCATCCCCTTTCAACACTTTTTTCTCATTAAAAAGTAGCCTATTTCACAGGCTCTAAACTATCTGTGTGTCAAATTTCATTTAAATTGGTTCAGTAGTTTTGGCGTGAAAACGAGACATACATAATTGCTTTCGCATTTATAATATTAGTAAGGATAATTGAGATAATAAACGACGCAGACGAAGTCGCAGCAATCAGCTAGTACTACATAAAATTGCATTTTCATTTAAAAACAATTGTATTTTGTTGACATTATATTAGAACTGATTTTACGAAGCGTTCTTTAAACTAAATTAAATTACTATAGAACTTTAAATTTCCGACCAAATTTGGAATGTAATTTATACACGGTGCAATTCGCTAAGCCGCTAAATCGTAACGGTGGTTATCCGCTGCGAGATGAGAATATCTCTAGCGGGCAGGCAACGCGCCGCTAGCCATTAAATCCTGACTGGGGCGGCTCTCTCTCCTCTTTCCACTCGATTTGCACAAAGGGGAGTGCACCCTACACCTCGTATGCAAATTATTTACAAAGTATGCGTGTAACGTATGCCTAAACTGGAATGTGTATTTGTTGAAACAAGGTGTAAAACAAATGGGATAGACATGCAACGTAAAGACGTGTTAACAGTCCATTTATGTATGTAATTTTTATAGATAAATAATTGTTAGAAGCCAGGTAAGTTATACTGAAAAACGTGGTAACGGTGTCAAAGAGTATCTTTGTTTGTATGCTGATTGATGTTGAAATGAAGTAAATACGTTTTATTTCAATATGTGGAATCCTACTGTTATACTATTCTATTATTCAAAACAAAACCTTACAATCGTATTTAATCAATGATATTATAACAAAAAAGCTGTAGCTGTTAACTTAATATTGACGGCTGCCCCGTCAATCAACCCGTATCTAAGCAACATATAACTATTTCTTTTTCACCACCGATATTGAGAATATGCCATCTTACTTCCGCATTTTATCTAAATCAGTGTGGCGTTACAATATTACTTTACGTATGTGTGCGTTATCGTGTCATTTGTTTTGTCAAGATATCATGTAGGTAACGTAGTTTTAGTTATAATATCATTGTGTTTAATAGTAAAGGAAATAGCGAGAAGTGTGGTTGACGCGTCTCGGGACGAGAATATTCAACGAATATATTGATTAGGGTATAAGTATATTACTATATACCGTGGTAATTAGGCCAGTCTTTTGGAAAAGTTTCCTTCAGGCGACAAATTGGATGGCATCTGTTAATTATAATTGTGACAATTATTTTCATTCTATTTTGATTCATTAGAGTACCTTATATATATTTCTCTGGTATAGTGTATTTCTGTTAAGTCAATATTTCACTTCACGTTAGCTAGCTATAGAAGTTTAAATAAGTATTCTTAAATTTTGGCACTTATTCGCATTACTAGTTAAAAATTAGCAAATTAAAGGAAATAAGCGTTGTACTAAGAAAAGAATATTTTTATACACGCATTCTACTCATAAATCAAGCACTTCCGACCGCCCTTTGAAATTCCGCGCCACGGTAATATACCGTGTCTGTGACAATACCAGTTGTTACTCGCTTGTTCTTCAATACACACGACAGTTATTAACTACAGCAGTCACTAATGCTCATGTAACTATAATTTTGCTAGTAATTCGGCTAGCTAATATAATATAATAATAGTAATATAGTTATAATTACCATTCTAACATTTCTCTGTAAAATTGTATATGTATAACTCTGTAAAATTGTATATGTATAAATAAATAAATAAATTAATTAATATAATACTTTTACGAGATAATACTATTAATTATATATTTTTTATATCATAGGAGGCAAAGAACAGGTGGGTCACCTGATATTAAGTGATCACCACCGTCCATAGATACCAGCAACACCAGAGGAGTCGCAAGTACGTTATCAGCCTGTGTTGGTGGGGAAGAGGGGATAGGGAAGGGGGAGGTGGGCCTCCGGCGCTTTCACTGACCGAACGAAACGCAACAATGCAAGCACTGTTACTTCATGTCGGTTTTCTGTGAGAGGGT
>MU160377.1:9303-24026 GCA_015888305.1 Antheraea pernyi | reverse complement strand
GGTACTCCGAAATATCGGAGCGCCTCCCGTATGACCCCATGCGGCAGGGTGTTGAAGGCGTTGGCGATGTCAAGGGACACCGCCAAAACCCTCTCCCCCTGGGAGGTCGCCTCTGCCGACAGCGACTTCAGGAGGCACAGGGCGTCCACCGTGGAACGCCCTGCCCGGACGCCATACTGCGCGTCCGCCAGATTAGGCCCTACGCCCTCTAGATGCTGGACGACCTGGGAGGAGATAATCCTCTCCAGCACCTTCCCGGCGTCGTCCAGCAGGACGAGGGGCCGATACGCGGACGCGCAGTCCGGAGGGCGGCCTGCCTTTTCCATAAAGTAGAGTCGCCCAAGCTTCCAGGGCTTCAGGAACTGCCCGACCGAAAGACACCGGTCGAACAGCCTATGACACTCACAAATAACGTGGCTTTCTATTGGTAAATTGTTAAAATCAGTTTAGTAGTTCCTGAGATTACCCCCTACAAAGTCACAAACTTTACCTCTTTATCACACAGCAGAAGCTCTAAAAAAAACAACTCGATTTTGAAACATTTTTCATCTGTGGTCCGCTCCTATTGGCCTTAGCGTGATGATATAGCCTATAACCATTCTCGTTGAATGAGCTATATAACACTGAAAGAATTATTCAAATCGGACCAGTAGTTCCCGAGATTACCTCTTACAACGCCACAACGTCACAAAGTTTACCTCTTTATAATATTAGTGTAGGTAGTAAGTATCAGTGAAAATCTCATAAATCAGCTCATATAATTTGCAGTACAATAACATTGTTAGTTGAACTATGAGTGTACCGATTATCTGTTACATACGCCACACGTTTTTCGTTTTAAATCTTTACATGTATCGTATTATCACAATTTTTCACGACATTGTATGTACAAGTGTTCTATATCATGTGTATGGGGTTTTAGATCTTGAGAGTTTAAGGAGATTTTTTTTTTTTACATTTTAATTTCTTTAAAAACATAATATATGAAGAATAGTTTTTAAATTATCTTCTCTTTTATAGTCATTTTTTTAATCAAAGGCGGCAAACGAACATTTCGGTTACCTCATGTTAAGTGATCACCATCATCTATAGACACTAGCAACACCATGGGAGTCGCAAGTCGCCTCGCTCCCTGGCGCTCTTACTGACCGAACGAAACGCACCAACGCAAGCACCGGTACTTCACGTCGGTGTTCTTGTGGGTCGGGTGGTAGTACCGGGGGCGAGCCGACCCATTCATGCTGAAACCAGTAGTAACTTCAGCGTTGCTCTACCACCTACAGTACCTCATTAGGTTTATATCGGTTACGTTTCTCCTGGTTAAATTTTTTAAATAAAAAATTGCACACGTGGGTAGTAAAAAAAAATATTTTTTTTTAAATATAATTTAGTTGCCATTTATATATATAAAAAATCATAACTACATTTATAGGTTGGTTAAATTTCGTGTCAAAATTATTTTTATATCTTTGTATGGGGGTTTTCAAATAATTGCGGTGATAGCGTATTTTTTTTGTTTTTTCTTTAGGGTAAATATTTTTTAGTATTGGTAACACTGGGTACCACTAGGTACTTACAGTACAGTCACATTGAGTGAGGAAAAAAACTCTTGTTGTACAATTTTAAGGATATGAATGAATAAACTCAGTCAAATGGAATAATACCTTATATTCTATGAAATTGATACCTTACTATTGTTAACAAGTAATTATTTGTTATCTTAACTTTTCGTTATCATTTCAAACATGACCCCATTATTCGTTTTTTGTCTACTTTGTTACGTATTGTTTTTAAATACTTCGATAGGAATTTATTGAAAACTAGCTGTGACCGCGGCTTCGTCCACGTGGAATTGATGTACTAAAAAATGACTAATAAAGTTTTTAATAAACTTTGCTTATCTACTTTTCTCTCATACTTAAGTCGCAGCGCTATTAAAATTACAATATGTTATCACCCACCTCCGGTGCCGCTGCATCACATTCAAGAGACGATTCTACAACACGACCGGAACATTGATATTAGCGCCACCATATTATAAATGTACATTGACACTAGCGCCAACATACTAGACACACATTGATACTAGCGCCACCATATTAAAGATATAAGAATTATTATTATTATATAGATTTTAATAAGACGTAAATAAGAATTGATATTATTATATAGAATTGAAGCGTTAGTTTGATCATTATTAATAATAGTATATTCTTTGACTTTATAGTTCGGCTATGAAAGGCAAGATGTCGCTGATCTACATGTCGAAACAGATTAGTGAACACATTAGAGATACATAATTAGGATAATTATATAAAATTGTTGTATAGCTTAAATAACATTAATTTGTTCATACTTTATTATTTTTGTGTTACTTAAATTATTTTGTGGAATTATGTATAAATAGTAATCGCTTTTACTTACATAGATGGGCCTTTAAAAGGCAAGATGTTGGTGATAGAAAATAAATGTATATAGCAATAAACAGAAACTCTATCTTGTTTTAATTACTGCGTCGTTTAGATTCAACTTGAAATTATTATCATAATAATAATAATATTTACAATAATATAATATATTTATTTTATTTTAATATTATACATATATAGCTTTCCTCATGTTGATTGGCTTGTGTATACGTAATATATAATCAAATTTTTATCTATAACTAAGTGTCTTAAAATAATTAGTACCACAGATAACAGTTCAAGGGTTATTAAAAACTTTGACCTGAAATTATCATATCGGTACGTCATGTGGGATTTTTTTGTGTGTTCGTTTGTACTGAATGTCAAACTGTTAGTTTAATATGGCGTTAAGTACTTAACGTTACGTACGTACTTAACTTAACTATGCGTTAAATACACGTAAGTAGTACAGTTGCGAGACAGTGCTCTCGGCCGAGCGCTCGGTACATATTGAACATTATGACGAGTGCTAGGCAGAACGGAGTGGCGAGAGAGTCAATAGAAACAAAGTTTGTTTGCTAGCCCGAGTACCCACCTCCCCGCTTCATTTTTCTGCTTAGGTTAGCTCAGATAGGTCGCGAATTGCATGTATCAGACAACAGCCCAAGCCGAGGTGTGCCGTGCACCTTTGAGCTAGTTGTCAAATAAAATCGGCTGAGTGCCTTAATTAAGCGCTTGCCTTAATAGTCCGGTGAAGCTGTTAAGACCTTGCTAGGTCAATGGCATAGTCTGTTCGAAAAAAAAAAACGATATGTCTGTGGAATTTTCCAAAAACAAGCAAAATCGTGATGCAGCGTATATTGCAATCGTAAATAAAAAGAACATCAACAAGTTTGGAGTTGTCCGTCCGTCGGTCACTGTTTGTACTCTAAACCGACTCGCCACTCGCAAAATACTTATAAATACCTACTCGTTCACCCGACTCTCTCGGCCTAGTATCGTTTTATTATCTCGACACTGTAATCGTTACGTGTAATTAAGCCATTATATTGTAGAAAATGTCGATATTATATAAGCTTAAAAGTGGGACTGATTTCGTTAGGACCACCTAAGTAGGGTCCGCACAACATGTTTTCCTTTTCCACGCTCGCCTATCAGATGTCATCTCAGTCATCACACCTTTTACACACATATCATTTTTCACACAATCCATCCATCCTTTTTTCGGTCTTCCTCTACTCTTATATCCATCGACCGTCATACTCAAAGCTTTTCTAGCCAGAACACATCGATTTATATATTTCGGCGATAGTTTCTCTTTTCATATTATTAAGAGTGTGAAAACAATCTTATCTGATATGAAATGGCGATGCGGTCTATGGTGGTAAATACGATAAACCTATTGGAGAACTGACTCTGAAGAGCAGCTACTAGAACACACTCTTTAGAATTCTCAAATGAATTATAGTATGATTTTTTTAAATGTTATCATTAGTCTCCATTTCACATCTATTGGAACCCCGAGTAATAATTATCGTCGAACATTTTTTTAAATATCATAGGAGGCAAACAAACAGGTGAGTCACCTGATGTTAAGTGATCATCACCGTCCATAGACACTTGCAACACGAGGGGAGTCGCAAGTGCGTTGCCAGCCTGTGTTTGGGGCACCGGGCTGACTGAGTCGAGTGTGGTGTGGGAAACCCCTGCCGCCGGGGGTGTTGCGGAGCTTGCTGACGCAACCCGGAGACGCCATAGTGCGGGGTGGGTTGTCGTAGAGTTTTAGTCGGTTCTTCCACCCTCTCGGGGGGAGGGGGGGTTATGTCCGACTCGCACGGACTAAAACCCCACGGTGTACCGACAGCCCGTGATTGTTGAGGCGGCAAGGGATAGTACAATGCTAATCAACATTGTAGAGCCGCCCCAACAGTCCGCCCGGTGGAAGGTCACCGCCGGGATCCTACCTATAGAAAGGCAGACTGGGTACACACCAGCTGCCTCCCCTCGTCCGCCGGACTTGTGCAATGAGGAGATGGGTCCCCCGCCCCATCCCCTCGGTTCCGACTACGGTGGCGGGAGGAGTCGGGCAAAGCGCCGCCTTTCCCTTAGAGGGTCTACTTCGCGGACCCTCTCCGCCGTCTCCTTCTGTGAGATGACGTCCTCGCAGAAGGAGGCCATCGTTCGCCAAGCCTGGTAGCTGCCGAGCATCGCCAAGACCACGCTCGGCAGCGACAAATCACGCCTTACCACCGCAGCCAGAGCGCGGCGCTGTCCCTCCCATGCAGCACACTCAGACAGAGTGTGCTGCGCGGTATCCTCGTCAGCGCCGCACTCATGGCATGCGGCAGTCGGCTCCCTGATAGCGATCCAGTGCAGGTACCACCCGAAACAACCATGTCCGGTGAGCACCTGCAACAGTCGGAACGTCGGGGTCGTCTCCTTCCCCCGGGGGCCTGACAGTCCATGATGGATTTTTTCTCTCCACGTTAAAAAAAAGGGGGAAGGGGAGCTGGGATATCCGGCGCTCTCACTGACCGAAGGAAACGCAACAATGCAAGCACTGTTACTTCACGTGGGTGTCTGTGGGTCGGGTGGTAGTACCCCGGACGAGCTGACTCATTCATGCTGAAACCAGTAATAGCTTCAACGTTGCTCTACCGCCTCTAAATATCATCATACGATGGGCTCCACAATTTGAATACAAAATATCAATCTTAGATGTACACCGGCTCATATAATACGCGTCGCTAGCCTGACGTAAGCCTGGCGAGCGCAACACGGTCAGTCACGCTTACTAACATCTCATGACGCGAAATTATATATTTATCTCCAGCCAAAAAAATACAAACGCGCCTATAGAAGTTTTTACCTCAAAAAAGTTATTCTCACCACAACTAATATATAGAATACTTTAAGCGTACAAATTTGTTAGTAGTTACCAATAACATATTTGTAACTTTACCAAGGTCGGTAACCTTGGGAATATTAAAATTATGTTATGTAAGATTAAGCCGCCAGTTTTCATTGCCGATTGCTTCATAAACCGCCACATTCAATTCCGTTCAAATTAAGTACTGTTCTGATGTAACTTGAAAGTTAATTATCTGTTCTGTTTTACCTTGTATTTAACTCAAAACCCTCTAGGGTAGTTCAAGTATTACGTTAGCAGCAGCTTTATCGGACTACTTTCAATATTGTAACAAGATGGTGGTTCCCTTTATAGAACTTTGAGAGATGTTTTGGCATCTCTGAATTCATGCTCCGTAGTGTTTTTTCACATTAACACCACCAATATGATATAATAATATAGACTGAAATAGCACGAGATTATGAATACAATATAAAAGCCACTATATGACAGACTAAAACTCAATTCGACAACGTTCTTCTTCTTGTTCTTTTTTTTTAAAATGGCAACATCGATAATGTTACTACGCTCTGTCAAATTTAGTATGACAATTTTGACAGCTGTCAGTAGGGATGACGTACTGTATAATTGTAAATGAATTTATTCGATTATCGATTATTACTCTCATTGGAATCGACTGTTGGATGATGGTACTGTATGTATTATATAATACCAAGTAATCTAACTTTTTTTTCAATCGAATTAATAATTGATTAATACAACAATAAAAGCCTTCCGACAGTGACGATTTTGACTCATGCGTATTTTTATTCGGTAAAAACACGCGAATCGAAATCGCTGTTGTGAAGGGGCTCTTGGTTGAAATCACACTAAATATTAAATTAATGCAATTGTCCAAAACCTAAATCATTGTTATCATCGCCACTAGGTTCACTTCTAGAACTGCCCCTTAGGTTGATGATTATAAATTCTTGTATATAGAGCTTTTAAAGTGACCATGTCGTTTCCAGTCTTTTTCTATAATTATTTTAGTGTGTTCCACATAGTTACTACGATACAGACTTCATATCATTCATTAATGGGCACCCGTTTAACATATTTAATAAAGAATTCTTCGTCTAATTCCCAACAGATCGCCTCCCGTACAGCATCAGGGTACTTCTCGAGTCGTGTGTGAGGAACTGCGACAATTTCCAAGTCCTAAAGAAGGATGTGCAGAATGTCCTCGACTGGGAAGGGAATCAGGCGGTGGATGAAGGCGTCGAAATAGCTTTTAAACCAGCGAGAGTTATTTTACAGGTAATCTGTTTGTTTGTACTCTTAGTTCTTATTAAAACTACGAAACAGATTTTGATTAGGTTATACTGTGTATTTTGTAGGTGGTAGAGCCACGCTGTAGCTATTACTAGTTTCAGCATGAATGGATTGGTTTGCCCGCGGTACTACCTCCCGACAAACAGAACACCGACGTGAAGTAACAGTGCTAGCATTGTTGCGTTTCGTTCGGTCAGTGAGAACGCCGGAGTCCCACCTCCTTTCCCCTTCCCCTTTCTCTATCTTTCCCCCATACACAGGCTGGCAACGCACTTGCGACTCCCCTGGTATTGCTAGTGTCTATGGACGGTGGTGATCACTTAACATCAGGTGACCCATCTGTTCGTTTGCCACCTTTTGACATAAAAAAAACTGTCATTTAGAGAATTTCTTATGGAATGTTTATCTGTACGAGTGCTGGTCCATAGACCAAAATACTTTTTCAATGTTTTTATTCATAACACTAAAGCTCGTCAATATCTACAAAAAAAAAGAATGAAGAAAATCATGTGAGAAACAGAGAAGGGAGATTGATGTTCTTAACCGTTCCCCGTACTGCCTAGTTATATACATATAGATAATACGTACACAATATATTCATAAAAAGTAGAGATGGGCATTTACCTCAGAGAGTAAGAAGTATAAAAACCACTAGTGGGCGTCCAGTGGTCGACATCCGACAATAGTTCATTGATTTTTTAAAGGGATAAATATTATAATAATAGTTGTATGTTATAATATCATTGTTGAATGTAGAATGAAAAAGGGTAATTGGAACGTAAGAGTACAATAATACATACAGTCGAGCATAGCAACCTCCTTCACAACCTTTTTTGAAGTCCTTTATTGACAGATGTCAAAATGTCTTTTTTATTTACATGTGTGTATATGTTGTGTAAAATTGAAGCAGTAGTGTGAGTAATGCATATTTTAATTAATTTAATGTACTTCTAATGTATTTTATATAAAATAAATAGCTTTCTGCACTTCTCCCCCTATATACTTTAACTATGCCAAGTTTCACGTTCATCCGTTCGCCCAATCCCGTTAAAAAGGGGTACAAAGATTAGGCTTCACGTATTAATATATAGATACTAATAAGCTACTTAATCTTATGAAAAGATATATATTTATATTACGTTTAGTTGTCTAGAAGGGTGTCTAGCGATAATTTGGGGTGTCGCGGGGTTTCGAATAACATCATAAGACTTGAGACACCCAAGCCAACCTCACCTGCACGTGGTGCACCCTGCTGAGTAACGAACGAGGCAATGGCGATAGCGGGGTGGTAGGGTTTTACAGCCTGACTATGTCGCAACCACCATGTATATGGCGAAAAAGCCCGTCATGGTGATTCGCTTCTGCGGGTCGCGTTTCGGGATCAGCCTGTGCATATTCAGCTTTTCGCAGGCCGGCATGACAGTGGCGACTGGCGATGGATAGTGGATAGTGTCACTCGGTGGTCGCCATTGTTTTTGGATTGTACTATGCTTACCATCAGGCATAGGGGAGTCATTTTGCAGTGCTACAATTAAAAAAATTCTCTTGTTGAGAACTGTCCGTGGAGTTTCTCTCAATCCATACTCTGTGGTATTATTTCCCACTGTGCACAGTAACCGAACTGTATAACATAAAACACCACCAATTTTATAAAATATAGCGTCGAAACACGATTATGTATAAAATATAAAATCCAATACATTACCCACGATCCCGTCCAAAACTCATGTATAGTATTGTCTTCCAGGATCTGACAGGAGTACCGGCGGTGGTGGACTTCGCAGCGATGCGAGACGAAATATAGCGTCGAAACACGATTATGTATAAAATATAAAATCCAATACATTACCCACGATCCCGTCCAAAACTCATGTATAGTATTGTCTTCCAGGATCTGACAGGAGTACCGGCGGTGGTGGACTTCGCAGCGATGCGAGACGCCGTCAAGGACTTGGGCGGCGACCCTCAAAAGATCAACCCCATATGTCCAGCGGATCTGGTGATAGATCATTCAGTCCAAGTCGACTTTGCAAGAACGTAAGTATACTCTGTTCTCTACTCTCTCTTTTAAGGGAGAGAGTGGATTTTAGTAAAGCAAAAGACATATCAGACATATTTGTCCATCGAGGTTTTAAATTCAAAAGGACAACTAACCCCTCGGTTGATTTTTTAGTACCCGGATCTCGAAACTGCGGAACATGTTTTTAATTTCATGATTTCACAATGTTACAGGACTCATAATAAATATATATTATATTATATACAGTTCCTGGTCACATTATTACACGCACCGTTGTTTTTTTTTTACAAAATAATTGTTTTCGACGAAGTTTATAAACAGTTGTGTTATATTTAAAGGTGAATTATGTGGGGCGCGTCCGCGAGATTGAAAACAATGCACTTTTAATAATAAATATTTAATATCAAAGAATACACTTTTACTTATATTAACCTTAACATTGAAAGGTAACTATTGTTCGAGGTATGAACTAATAGCTACGTACTAAACCTAGAAGAAATCACTACCGTTCGAAGTCTGAACCGAGAGTGTCTTTAACTCCGATATAATGTATAAGGTGAGCCTCACGATCCCCGGGTGGTGACGAGGGTTCAATTCCCCGTACTTGTCGCCTCATGTCGCGTGATGTGCAGGTGGCCGATGTGTCGCAATGGTTACAAGTAAACGGTGAATATTATGTCGCAACTTGGCTGTTACCGTGTGGTATGATGGTGTAACAGGTGAACACACTTACTAGCATGTTATGAAGCTAAATCATAAGTTTATGTTCTGCCAAATATACCGATAAACACGTCTAAATAAATTTTCACTTCAAACACAAAAATCAAAGACGAGAGTTGCATTACTGTATACTTTACTGTGTTGTGTCGATGCGTCACACAGGCCTTATACATCGCTGTTTGAATGATTAACGTTCCCGCTATTGCAACTTTAATTGTGGGGATTAGAAAGTATTGTGTTAATTTTGACATCCGTAGCCCATCATTACGTTGTATTTATAGGGTTCAGCATAAAGAATCGATGCGGGATTATGGATTCTTTAGGCGCGTCTGAGAATAATCATGAGATGAAATTTTTACGATACACGCGCATATCGACACCTAAAAGTGACACAGTGAAGTTGGCTGGTAATTGTCTGTCAGATTTTCGTGAGAACTGGTAACTATATTCAAGGTAGTTATTCAAATTTAGCATATGCTGAACTGGAAACCGTTTCATAATGCTCCGTTATGCACATTTTTATCCACTCTTGTATATGTGCTTGAATATTATGTAATGCATCACTACATAGTATAAAACAAAGTCGCTTTCTCTGTCCCTATATCTCTATGTATGCTTAAATCTTTAAAACTAAGCAACGGATTTCGATGCGGTGTTTTTTAATAGATAGAGTGATTGAAGAGGAAGGTTTATATGTATAATAACATCCATTAAATAGTGGAGAAATAGTGTTATTTTTGATGTCGTAAACAATTCAAATCAAATCAAATGAAAATCACTTTATTCAATTTAGGCCCTAAGAAGGCACTCATGAACGTCAAAACTACCACCGGTTCGAAAACAGCCCAGTAATCGAGAAGAACTGGCAAGAAACTCGATCTGGTTTATCTTATTTTATTATAATTATTAGTTTATTATAATTTCATAACCGATTCGATGCAGACGAAGTTGCACGGGTCAGCTAGTTAGGAATAAAATATTTCTTTCTTCTATACTGAAAAATACTAGTATACTATATATAATGAGACTATAAATCTGACGTGCCAGTACTTTTTCGTGATATAATTTATACAGGTGCCTAGGAATAAGTAATAGAATACATTTCAATCATTTTTTGAAATGTCTGTCTGTCTGTCTGTTTGTATGAACACGCATCACTGCTAAAGTACTTCATTCAAAATAATACCTCATCAGGAAAATCATAAAGCGTATCCTCGAGTATAACTTAGTCTTTGTTACAATAAATTAGGTCCACTCTATCAAAAGTTATTCATTTGAATGACGGCTCGTGTTAAGTACGCGATAAGAGTAGTAATCTATACTAATATAATAAAGTTGGAAGGTTTTTTTGGTTGAATACGCTAATTTTAGATACTACTGTTCTGCGGGTCGCGTTTCGGGATCAGCCTGTGCATATCCAGCTGTTCGCAGGGCGGCATGACAGCGGCGACCAGCGATGGATAGTGTGACACTCGCTGGTCGCCATTGTTTTTGGACTGTACTGTGCTTACCACCAGGCACAGTGCAGTCACTTTGCCGTGATACAATATTAAAAAAAAAAAAGCTAAAATCGTTGGTACATGCCGGGGTTCGAACTGGGGTTGATATTTCACCGTTCAAAACACTAAGCCAATATTTTTATACCTAAGAGATTTCAATAAAAACTTACCCTAATAAGTCTATGAGTGAAGGGGGACGCTGATCTTCAGAATGTTCTATACTGTCATCGAGGGACACTTCTGCTTCCTCTCCGGAAGATGGCGTCGATGTACTAGGCGATTCATGCGGTTTTACCTGTATCCTGGAATATTATATATATTTATACAAGTCAATAGAATTAACGTGTATGTTTTAATGGCGAAATAACAGCTTTTGAGTAAATGGATACGGTAAACGTAACAGAAAACCTATTTTCTACATTTTTGCCTGCCTGTTTGTGCCGGTTAATCTCCGAAACAGTTAGTACGATCTTGATGGGACTTTCACTGGCAGAAAGCTGATGTTACAGCTAGTAACTCTGGCTATATTTATTTTAGAAAAAAAAATTGAGTTCCACGCAAATATGATAAACTAAAAACAATACTGAACAAATATTTACGGTAAATTCCACGCGAAGTCACAGTTAAATAAAGAAAATCGGCTGATAAATAGACGAACTTAACTGACTTCGTTTTACATATAGATTGATACGTTATTTCGAAGTTTCATTCATTAAGTATAACCTCCCACATAAATAATAATTTTAATACTCACTGTCCGTTGTCTTCTTTGGTTATATCTAAACCGAATGCAGAGACCTGCAGCTGCCCGGTGTCGTCTGTCGGCGGTAACGCTGGCAAATGTCTTGGACCTGGTGGGGAATTTACATTTTTCTTCAATTAACACCCCCCTTTCTTAGATTGTGTATAAAATTACCCATTTATGTTTTTTTACATCACTCTTGGTTGAGTAAAAATGCTTCCAAGCATTACGCTCGTCAGTGTACATGGCAATGGCGAAAGCAGGGTGGTAGGGTTTTATAGCCTGACTGGGTCGCAACCACCATGTATATGGCGAAAAAGCCCGTCATAGTGATTCGCTTCTGCGGGTCGCGTTTCGGGATCAGCCTGTGCATATCCAGCTGTTCGCAGGCCGGCATGACAGCGGCGACCGGCGATGGATAGTGTGTCACTCGGTGGTCGCCATTGTTTTTGGATTGTACTATGCTTACCATCAGGCATAGGGGAGTCATTTTGCCGTACTACAATAAAAAAATCTCAATGTTTTAACAAAATGGTGGTTCTCTTGTTGAGAACTGTCCGTGGAGTTTTTGTGACAATTCGGAATCCATACTCTGTGGTATTATTTCCCATTGTGCACACTAACCGAACTATATAACATAAAACACCACCAATTTTATAAAATATAGCGTCGAATAACATAAGATTATAAAATCCACTACATTACCCACAATCCCGCCCAAAACTCATGTATAATACTGTCTTCCAGGATCTGACAGGAGTACCGGCGGTGGTGGACTTCGCAGCGATGCGAGACGCCGTCAAGGACTTGGGCGGCGACCCTCAAAAGATCAACCCCATATGTCCAGCGGATCTGGTGATAGATCATTCAGTCCAAGTCGACTTTGCAAGAACGTAAGTATACTCTGTTCTCTACTCTCTCTTTTAACGGAGAGAGTGGATTTTAGTAAAGCAAAAGACATACCTATCAGACATATTTGTCCATCGAGGTTTTAAATTCAAAAGGACAACTAACCCCTCGGTTGATTTTTTAGTACCCGGATCTCCAAATTGCGGAACATGTTTTTAATTTTATTATAATTTCATAATTTCACAATGTTACAGGACCCATAATAAATAAATAGTAATATATAGATATTTGGATTGAATGGTGGTAGAGCCACGCTGAAACTATTACTGGTTTCAGCACGAATGGGTCACCTCGCCCGGGGTAGTACCACCCGACACACAGAAAACCGACGTGAAGTAACAGTGCTTGCATTGTTAGGGGAGGGAGAGGGAGAGGAGAGAGGAGGTGGGCCTCCGGCGCTCTCACTGACCGAACGAAACACAACAATGCAAGCACTGTTACTTCACGTCGGTTTTCTGTGTGTCGGGTGGTACTACCCCGGGCGAGGTGACCCATTCGTGCTGAAACCAGTAATAGTTTCAGCGTGGCTCTACCACCATTCAATCCAAATATGACGTGAAGTAACAGTGCTTGCATTGTTGTGTTTCGTTCGGTCAGTGAGAGCGCCGGAGGCCCACCTCCTCTCTCCTCTCCCTCTCCCTCCCCTAACCCTTCCCCCCAAAGGGTGGCAACGCACTTGCGACTCTTCTGGCGTTGCAAGTGTCTATGGACGGTGGTGATCACTTAACATCGGGTGACCCACTTGTTTGTTTGCCTCCTATGATATAAAAAAAATAAAAAAATAGGAACTGCTTATTAAATAACTTCTTTGATATTACATCGCCGCCAGCGATTTCCATTTCAAGGTCACTGTTTTGTACATCATGATGCAGACGGAGTCGCGGGCACAGCTAGTATCATTTACACACTCTAGACAACTATACACGTGTAGACCAACTTATTTTACAATCCTTAGTTGAATGAAATTAGTATATATTTCCTTGCTTTTCGTTTCAGACCTGATGCCCTGAATAAGAACCAAGAGTTGGAGTTCGAAAGGAACAAGGAGAGATTTCAGTTCCAAAAATGTTTAAAAAAATCACTACACTGATTACGAACCTTTAGAAACTGGAATCTCTCCTTGTTCCTTTCGAACTCCAACTCTTGGTTCTTATTCAGGGCAGGATGGGATAGACACTGTGTCGGGTAGAGTGTTGAAAACACCGGTTCTCGTCCGATCGCTTGAAGTCGAGCGACGTCGGACGCGGTCGATACTCGGATGGGTGACCGCTTTGGAGCACCGTGTCACATAGACTTTTTTCACTTATGTCGTGTGTCTTTAAGATAGATCCGGGTTTTTTTTTAAGAGCGTCAAGCGGAATCTTTATGCAGGAGATAAACTTATAATTTCGCGTCATGACATGCTAGTAAGCGTGACCGGCCGTATTTCGCTTGCGTGGCTTGCGTCAAGATTAGCAAAGCTTAGTATAGCGGTCTGGGTACATGTAATTGATATTTTGTATTGGGATTGTGCAGCCCATAATATATTTTGTCTATACTTAATATTATAAAGAAGTAAAGTTTGTGTGTTTGTGACGTTGTAGGGGGTAATCTCAGGAACTACTGGACTGAGTTGAAAAATTCTTCCAGTGTTATATAGCTAATTTATCAGGGAAGGCTATAGGCTATATATCATCACGCTAAGACCAATGGAAGCAGAGCCCATTGAAGAATGTTTCAAAACCGGGGTATTTTTTCCTCTTGAGAACTTCCGCTGCGTTTATAGCATTAGCCCAAAGTAACTATTTCACGCCGAGGAAGTCGCGGACAGAAGCTAGTGAATTAATAAACTGTACCAATAGGTGTGAAAGAGAGATATATAGAGATAGATTCAACTTTCAAATATGAAAATCAAATAATTCACACTATAATTAATTTAAAAATACAATAGGAAACACAGTTTAAATTTCGTTTTGAGTTTTCACTTCTATCGGCGGTTCATACTACTGCTCCGACTTTTTTTTAACACACTTCTACGTTCCGTATTCTCGTTTTCATATTAATGTTTGTGTTTTTTTTAATCATCAGTGGGGCGCCCAGTCTTTCGATAACATGCTGATAGTACCACCTGGATCCGGTATCGTTCATCAGGTATGTAAAATATGACATATATACCAGTTATTTTCACATCTTATAACTAACTAGCGGGTCCCGCCCTAAATTACAAAAAAAAACCTTGACAAATTATATACTAAAACCTTCT
>MU160376.1:53424-86937 GCA_015888305.1 Antheraea pernyi | reverse complement strand
CATCTATCACCCACCAATATTATATCATTTTTAGTTTCAAGAAAAGCGATCGTGTGAAGACTTATCACTATAATCATGTAGATTAAATTATAAAGCAAAGTACTTTTATTAGTGTATTTAAAAAAAGTGTGTGTGTACTTATATACACGCGTTAGAAGTTATACTTCTTTGGCGTAACAAGATAAAAATCTTTTCAAAACTTTTATCTTTCGCCTTATTCTACGTTTGTAGAAAAAACGAAACTAACGATAGAAAAAAGGTATTTAATACATTGAAAGTTTTAATACAAAGAAATACAAACAACAAATACAAAAAAACAAAATGTTGACTATAGCTAACTTCAGGGTGTCGGTTTTTCATGACGTTGTGCGCGTGCGCATCATAAACATGTACTCTCATCATTTTTCCCTAACGTGCCAAAAGAAGTATAACTTCAAACAAAATGCATAGTTTCAAAGAACTTTCAGTAGATAGCAAGAAATAAGTTTTTAATGCATTCTGAAAAAAGTGATCTTTTGAGTTACGACAATATAGCAGTGCAATATCATAAAAAAGCCACAATAATAAGCATAATAGCCATAAGCATAATATTTTTTCGAGTTTAAATTTATTCGAGTACAAAATAGATCTAAATCGATATTTCGTTAAGTTTAAAAGTTATTTCGTATTGAAATTAATCTCAAATCGCAAGTAGGCACCTCTTAATATTAATATTATGCATGAAAGATAAGGCGTAGGTAGCATTTTTGTGTATGAAATGTGACCCTTAGAATGTATTAAATTAAGATGCCTTTATGAAACGTAAAGGGCAAAGATAAAAGGAACGTGGTAATTTTTTTATAACTTATATACATAGCGACAGTTTACAAAAGACACTGACATCTGTTTTTATATAGTTTTGTTTTAACGAGCACTTAGATAATTTGTAATTACACATAACATTAATTTCAAGGTACCTTCTAACTATAATAGCGCCGTTTTGTCACTATCATCATATATATTAATACGTGAAGCCAAAACTTTGTACCCCTTTTTGAGAGAAATGCGCGAACGGATGAACGTGAAATTTGGCATAGGTAAAGTTTATATGGAGGAGAAGTACAGAAAGCTATTTTTTTTATATAAAATGCATTACAAGCATATTAAATTAATTAAAATATACATTACTTACACTAATGCTCGAATATATACACACATATAAATGGAGAATACATTTTGACGGATGTCACTCTAACGTTCCAATATTTTTAACATGACTGACGTTGCATGCCTTACATGCCTTTTGAAATCAACTGGTGAAATTGTAGATTAATTTTATAATAATATAATATGTAAATTTATAATCTAAATAATTATCTTTAGTAAATTTATGGAACCACTGAAATAATGATTATTCTATTTGGTTTTATTGAAAATTTTAGGTGCCCGGACTGCTTTCACTTTGCTTCATATTATCATAAGAGTAAAGCAATATTACCAAAGTCGAAGTCAATGTTGAGTATGTTTAAGTTTAGTATTTTTTTGTGCTGAATGATGACTCAATAACAAAAATGACCCAAAAATACTTTGTTAAATCAAAATAAGAAAATTTGTTTGCTCATGAAAGTAATCCACGACAGATTCTTAGTTCAACTTGATGTAGCAATTATATTTATTACAGTTGATGATACATTTTGAACAAAAAGGATTTTTTTTTCAAAATGTAATGGTAGTATTAAAAACTTTGTTTTGGATTCATTATTTGATTGTATTGTGTATCCATTACTTTTCCAAAGAATGATACTGGGTGTATCACTATTCCTTATAATGGACATACTACATTTAATTCAATATCATTCAGAAATACCACCTACCCATGATATCGTGTAAAATTAATTGAAAATTGTGTTATGAGTTGCGATTTTTTTTTTATTTTCGTAAAGTTATCTTTACTTAGAATTTGAGAGCCTTACCACCTTATGTAACCGCTTTTTATGTTTATACAATTTAAAAAAGTGGCAAATAAACTAAGTAGCCATGATGAAAACCTTTGATAATAGAAGTATACCCTTAGAAAAAAGAACCCGAATAAAGTTCAAACTTTAAAAAAATCAATAAATTATGGTCGACCACTGGGCGCCCACTAGTATGGAATTATTATTTGATACTTTTTGGTAGACACCTTTTTGAGTGAAGACCCATATCATACTAATCTGTAACTCTATTCCTTATAATATTAACTACAGCTTTGACATATTATTTTGTTGGTTATTCTGAACAGTCTTTTCTTGGTGACGAATAAACAAAATATACATTTTATTTATCACACCTTAATAAAACCATAAAAGACCCAGAGGCAGGCCCAAAACAAATTGGAAGGGTATAGTTCTGAAGGACATGAACGAGTGCAAAGTTACCGAAGACGATGTCAAGGACAGAGCGAAGTGGAGAAGTAAAATACGGAAGGCTGACCCCACCACCATGTGGGACAAATAGTCAGGAAGAGAGAGAGACCTTAATAAACGAATATTAATTTATATTCACCATTTGCTGGGTAGGGTAATGGCAAAATTTTTATGTGTTGCAACGGCCGCCTTCTGCGGTCCAGTAGTACCACTTGTCGGCAAAAGGAATGCAATAGTATCTTCAGCATCGAAATCCGTTGGTCTGGAACAAATAACTATTATATACTATCTTATGCTCGCGGCTTCGCTCGTTTTAATGTCAATCTATCTCTTGAAAGCAGTACTTTTTTTCTAAATCGAAGGTACCCTACACTTATGTAGGTGGTAGAGCCACGCTGAAACTATTACTGGTATCAGCATGAATGGATCGGCTGGTCCGGGGTAGTACCACCCTCTTACAAAGAAAGGACGTGAAGTAACAGTGCTTGCATTGTTGCGTTTTGGTCGGTCAGTGAGAGCACCAGACGCCCCTGCCCTTCCCCCAAATACAGGCTGGCAACGCACACAAGGAGTCGCAAGACTCCCCTGTTGTTGCTAGTGTGAATGAACGGCGGTGATCACTTAACATCAGGTGACACACATGTACGTTTGCCTCCTATAATATAAAAAAAAAACTGACAGTATTATCCTGTTCTGTACCACTGGCGACGTATATGCAAATTTCCATGACGCTCGGTTGAGTAGTAAAGGATTGATACCATAACAGACAAATAAACAAACGAACTTTGGGGTGTAAGGGGTGTCGAATAACATCATAAGACTTGAGACACCCAAGCCAACCTCTCCTGCACGTGGTGCACCCTGATGAATAACGAACGAGGCAATGGACTGGGTCGCAACCACCATATGGTGAAAAAGCCCATCATAGTGATTCGCTTCTGCGGGTCGCGTTTCAGGATCAGCCTGTGCATATCCCGCTTTTCGCAGGCCGACATCACAGCGGCGACCGGCGATGGATAATGTATCACTCGGTCGCCATTGTTTTTGGATTGTACTGTGCTTACCATTAGGCAAAGTGCAGTCATTTTGCCGTGCTATAATAAGAAAAAAAGAACTCAGTTTCGCTTTTATAATATTAGTAAGGACGCAAGATCTATACACTTTAACCAACCTTAGATTAAATTGAAACCTATGTTAAAATATTATGCAAATTATATAAGTTACTTTGTACTACTAAAATTAGTTTTAAAATTTACCTTGAATGCTTAGGCATACCATTTGTGTAAACAGTGGTTGTAATTTGAATAATTTATTAATAAATAAATACGTAGTGTTTTATTTAAAATTATTGATGGTTACGCTTAAATTGTGTTAAATTAAATTCTTAAGAATTCAACGCAACCGCCCCTTAGAGAAGAAATACCTGAAATTTTCCACCGATGTATCGTCCCCAAACTTATCAAGGAATTCAGAGAAACTGCATACTCGATCTCCCTTATCGAATGTTATGATTTCAGCATCATATTCTATATTATTTAAAGCTTCTTGTATGTACGGTACTCTTTCGTTTTCGCAGAATATTATTTTCGGTCGGTAAATTGTATACTTGTATTGTAATTCACCTAAAGATAAAATTAAAAATATATCTTATAATGTTTTCTTGGTCAAAGGAAAATGTTTTGGTGGAAAAATAAAAGGATGACAAAATCTAAGGAAATTAAACAAAGTGCTTCAGGAACCGTAAATATAGAAAAATACAGATCGTTTGAGGATCAATCATGTTTTTTTTATATCATAGGAGGCAAACGAATAGGTGGGTCAGGGGACCGGGAGGAGAAGGAGGGGAGGTGGTCTTTCGGCGCCCTCACTGACCGAACGATGGGCAACTATGCAAGGACTATTACTTCACGTCGGTTTTCTGTGGGTCAGGTGATAGTATCCCTAGCAAGCCGACCCATTTGTGCTGAAAACAGTAATAGCTTCATCGTGGCTCTACCTGAAAACTACCAAATGTTTCAACATAGGACTTTGACCATTTGTTGCAAAAAAACTTGTAGATGGTTCTAGGCTACTTATTTTTTAATTGATTATTAAAGCAAAAGTAAGCGGGCGCCATTTAACTAGTGAAATAAGACTTAACTTTACAGCGAATCTTTATTAGTGCGAGGTATCGAGAGAATTAAAAAGTAGAAAAAAGTCCTATTTCATTGAACTGGTAACGATCTCTACTTACTGACTATTAAAGTCCTATTTACAGGAGCAATTATGACTCCAAGATACAACGCAGCATAAAAGGGTATGACTACATCCAAATGGTTCGGTGCCATAAGAGCCATAACATCTCCTTTCTTTATTCCAAGCTTTCTAAGGGCGTTTGCACATTTCACAGTTCTCTTCAATACTGATCCATAGTTCTCTGATTGACCAGTTCCGCCATCAATCTAAAAATAAATACTTTTATCACCTAATGATGCACGGAGAAAACAATATCCCACTATGCTTGTGCCAATTGTGTCACATAATTTGTTTGACTCATCTCATATAAGGTTATAGTTAACTTCGAAAAATATATTGGGTTAGGAGAATAAATTTTAAAGATTTGCTGAAACAATTAATTGAGATTTTTTTTGTTTCCCGTGACTTTATAATTCCGATAACAAATGAATAAGAATATTTTTCTTTTTACTAGGTATTTTACAGTTACAGTAAACCCCTGGCAATCCGTCCCCTGTCTAATCCGGCACCCCCTGTAATCCGACAAGTCTATTATTACATATTGAATATTTCTTTAATAAGCTTCGCTAATATAGATGTGCTAATTAATGTATGATTGAACAGGTAACTTGATTGATTCATACTATGGTTTTTATTCATAGTTTTTGATTGTTTTAGTGCATACATGTACATTTATTTGTACACAATTGTTTCCTAATATAAAGTTACCTTTTAAAAGTTTTATAGCATTGACGTTAATTTTGTACTAAAATGTAAGTTCTCTATTGTGTTATTTAATATACGAAATTCGTAAGGAAGTATTATTTGTACTTCAGAGGATAACATACTATAGAAGTTTACTATTGGATCAGTAATTTGTTGGATTATAAGGTACTCTTTGATTATAAGGTACTCTTTTGTAAAAAGATCCGGACTATAAGGGGTTTTAGGCAGTACTCTATAGTCCGACTAATTCGATAGTTCGGCATTGCCTTGCAAAACGTTTGTCGGATTACCGGGGATGCACTGTATGTGGATAACGTTTCCGTACCTGCATAATCATTTCCGGATCAGTTTCCTTCATGCTATGAAATAATATTTTGCCGAGATGAAACCTGTCGCTCGGGATTCCTGTTTCCGCCACGATTTGTGAAGTCAAATCGTGCATATACCACTGGACCGCATCGTACATATGGATCGTTTTTGACATTTTAACTAAAATAACAATTATATAAAATAACCAGCTCTTGCTAGCGTATTTGTTCGCGTGGATTTCAATGTAACATGGGTTACCATCATTCAGACTTCCAAACTTCATTAAATTGATAATTTTTTGGTTTCAATATGAAAAGTGTAGGTACAACTATTGTAGTCTAGTAGACGTAAGGATCGTGAAATATTACTAATGGAGACTTTAAATAAAGGCTTGTATTCATCGTCGCTATAACAAAAATCACTCGATAACTATCAAATTAATTTAAATGTAGTTTTTAAATGTATATAGGCAATGAGTAAAAAGCATACGTCATAAGCGCTTCGACAGAGCCTTGTTAAAACTTGGGTATCTTATTTTTGACAGCTGCCCCGTCAATCCGCTCGTATCTAAGCAACATATAACTATTTCTTTTTCACCACAGATATTGAGAATATGCCATCATCTACATTTTATCTAAGATAATATGGCGTTACAATATTAATTTACGTATGTGTGCGTTATTTGCATTTATTTTTCAATTATAGTTTTCATAGTTTATATTTTTATATTGGTTTATTGTATTTAATATTATATTATTATTACTGAGAAAACTCTGAAACCACGAATCCTGAAAAAAACCCGAGTCCTCGGGAATAGTCTAAAGTTGGCTAGATTTCTGTTACATATAAATGGCAATATAGCAAGCAAACTATAATCTTGAAGAGTTTCCTTTTTAACCGGAACGGTGGTGGCGCTCAAGCATATACTATAAATAGCCTACAGAAAAATTGTAAGGCTAAAAGATCCCATCAGACTTGGTAACTTTATAATAATAATCATAAATACAATGGTACAACAAAATAATACCAAGGAGGGTTTATGTCAGGCAGGCAGCCGATCGTAAAAATTAAGCCAAATCATACACCACAACATGACAAACATGTTGTACCGACCCTACTTATGTAGGATAAGGGTAAGAAGAAGAAGAAATATGTGTGTGTTATTGTACCATTTCTTTTGTCAAAATATCACGTAATTAATGTATGTTCAGCTTTTTAGCTATATACCATTGTATATAGGAGTTAACCGGCTTGTATTGGTAGAGTAACAAAAAAATGTAACACACATATTATATAGAATCAAGATTTGTTTGACGGTTGACAGTTGTCGCTGTACCACTGGAATATCAAAAGCTAGTTTAGAAAGACAGCCTTGTATTATGCAAAAAATAGTTATAATATGGTATTTTAGGATTTCTTTTTATTGTCTGTGGTATTCCACGTAAGTAAATCAGCTAATTCTAACTAGTTCTAGCATTATTTAATTTAAGCTCTATTTCTAGCTAATTGAAGATAACTATAATCATCATCGTCATTACAGCCTATAAGAGAACCACTGCAGGGCCATATACCTCTTCCCGAAGGAAGGTATATAATCACCACACCAGCTCAGAACGTATTGGCGATTTTAAACGCTGAGAATCCCACAGTTCTATGTTTCCCCGCATATAGTAATAGTACAAGAATATTTGCACGTTCAGGTTTCCTCACTGTGTTTTCCTTTACCGTCAGCCGATATAAATTTATAAATTAGTAAATGTTCGCGAATTTGGAAAAATAGATACGTTGGGTTTCGAACCTACGGACATCGAAATGATATTCCACCGGTCAAACCACTGCACCACCACGACTTATAAATATAATCTCTGACATAATATTAATTGACCTCATATTTTTTAATAGTTTATAAGTATTAGCGTTTGACCTGTAATCTCTCAGATAGGTCGCGAATTACATGTATCAGACAACAGCCCAGGCCGAGGTGTGCCGTGCACCCTTGAGCTAGTTGTCAAATAAAATCGGCTGAGTACCTTAAGCGCTCGCCTTACTAGTCTGGTGAAGCTGTTAAGACCTTGCTAGGTCAATAGCATAGTGTGTTCGAAAAAAAAACCACATGTGATGTTTAATGAGCATATGTTCTACGATGGTAAACACGCTAAAGATAGAAAGGGACTGACTCTCAAGTGAAGCTGCTAGAATACACCAACAGATGATTGACGACAGATGTTCTACTTCAGGTAGCTACTAGGTAGGCAGATTTAGAGAAATCCCTACCAACATGTAACAGTCTCATCACGGTGTTTTCCTTTATCGAAAAATCCGACTCATCAGCCGGGATCGAAACTTGTTTTTTTTAAATCATAGGAGGCAAACGAAGAGTTCAGTCACCTGATGTTAAGTGATCATCACCGTCCATAGACACGCAACACCAGGGGAGTCGCAAGTCTATTGCCAGCCTGTGTTTGGGGGAGGAGGGAGCGGGAGAGGAGGTGGTCCTCCAGTGCTCTCACTGACCGAACGAAACGCAACAATGCAAGCACTAATACTTCATGTCGGTGTTTCTGTGGGTAGGGTCAACCCGTTTATGCTTTTTTTTAAAATTGTAACACGGTAAAATGACTGCACTATGCCTGATGGTAAACATAGTACAATCCAAAAACAATGGCGACCATCGAGTGACATACTATCCATCGCCGGTCGCCGATGTCATGCCGGGCCGTAAAAAGCTGGATAGGCACAGGCTGATCGCGAAACGTGACCCACAGAAGCGATCACTAATACGGGATTTTTTGCCATATACATGGTGTTTGCGACCCAGTCGGGCTGTAAAACCCTACCACCCTGCAAAGCTAAAACCAGTAATAGCTTAAGCGAGGCTCTACCATCTACAAAACCTACGTCCATCGACGCGGTGTCCGAACAAGCTATCATCTTACTACAAATACTTGTAGTACGTACAATAGTAAAAAATATTTCATTTACAAAATTATCAATCTGACACGTAGAATTGAAATAATAAATTAATGAAAAAAAAAACTCACCTGTACTGAGAAATAAATTATATTAGTATTATTTTTTTTACTATTCTTTTTCCCCTATATATAAAAAATTTATTCAAATAATCGAATTCACAAAATTACGTACTTGCGAGCGAACGACTTGGTTACTACGCAGGCGTAATCTAACACTGAGACCCAAGCGCTCCAGCGTTTCGATCATAAAGCGACCGACACCCTCTTGCTATATATGTTGAGATAATATATGGTATATATTCGTGGATGATTTATTTTATATTTTAGATATAAATTGACTAGATAGCCACTCTGGTTTCCAATTTTTGCAGTGTACGGCTCCAGAAGCGTCTGAATGATGTACTGAACGCCCCAGAAGCGTCTTTTAGCGCTTCGATATTTACAGTTTATCAAAGTCATCGAAACTATGTAGGAATCTGAACAAAAACTAATTGTGAATTGTTACGCGTTATTTTAAATCTTCATTGATTCTCTTCTAAGATATATATCTATATCTATACATACTAGTGGGCGCCCAGAGGTCGACATTCGACCATAGTTCATTGATTTTTTTAATTTTGAATTTTATTAGGGTTAATATCATTGTTGAATGTAGAATGAAAAAGCGTAATTGGAACGTAAGAGTAAAATAATACATACAGTCGAGCATTGCAACCTCTTTCGCAACCTTTTTTGAAGTTGTTTATTGACGGATGTCAAATTGTCTTTTTTATTTACATGTGTGTATATGTTGTGTAAAATTGAAGCATTAGTGTGAGTAATGCATATTTTAATTAATTTAATGTACTTCTAATGCATTTTATATAAAATAAATTTCTGCACTTCTCCTCAATATAAACCTTAACTATGCCAAATTTCACGTTCATCCGTTCGCGCAATTCCGTTAAAAAGGGATACAAAGTTTAGGCTTCACGTATTAATATAATGATAATAAAAATGAAGTGTCTGTATGTAATATTAAAATAACACTTTTTTACTTATTGGGTGTGACAGTATAACAAAAATGCAATTTTTAAAATTTTTGTCGGTCTGTTTGTCTGTCTGTTTCTTTGTTCTGAGTAATCTCCGAAACGGCTGGACTGATTTGACGGGATTTTCGCTGGCAGATAGAAAAATTACAGCGGGTTATTTAAGCTACTTTAAATCAGACTGGCTGTTAACCGCGGCTTCGTCTGCAATGCTATCTTCTAAACGGTTGGACCGATTTCCGCGGGAATTTTACTAACAGATTGCGGATATCATAACAAGTAATTTAGTCTATTTTAGTTTATACTAGTTGTTAACCGTGGCTTCGCCCGCAGTACTGTCTCCAAAACGGTTTGACCGATCTTCACGAGACTTTCAGTGACAGATAGCTGGTCTTATAAAAACTAATTTAGATAATTTTTTTGATATTACTTTATCGTTCAAAAGGAATGTATCTGTCCACTAATGTTCGTGAACGCACCTTTAAAAACGTTCGGAAGTGCTGCCCTCTAAGGCAACAGAGTTACTTTGAATCTAGCAACATACAAAACCGCTCTGAGTGATCTGCGTTAATAAACAATTGCAAAACCGGTACAGATATCTAACAAACCATTAAAATAAACCAAATGCCAGTGTAGACTTGTGTCCTATTATTACAAAACCAGCGATCTAAGCCACGAACCAAGCCGGGGTACCCCGAAGAAGAGGATCTCTCCTAGTGCGGGTGAGTGGTGGATACAGTCCTCCTAAATTAATTTCCTATACAAATATAATTGAAATTCATATATATCTGTGTATCTGTATATCTATGTATGTAATTTGAATTATATTGTCTTTTTGGTTATTTTGGCGGCCATTTTGTATTATTTACTGCACTTTTATCTACTTAACTCAGTAACCATAGTAACACATAAGAATATTGTATCGAGTTCAATGAGCAATAATTGAATTGACGAATATTAAAAACTGCTTAGACAGATATAAAGTTTTATATCTTCATTTATATTTATGCAAGATTTCAAGACGTCAGCTCATTCATTGTATACAATTCAACATTATAATTATTAATAGGAAATTTGAAAATAGAAGAGGTCTTTCTAAAAAGATATGATAAAAAGCCCATAAACGTATAACTTATTGACAATATTGGCATATTATATCATCATAATAACGTTTTTAAGTCATTGTTCCATTAATTCCTTATACAGTGTAAATGAACACTGAAGTAGTTACATGGTGGGTTAAGGTTTCAAATATGTTGCTGATGATAAACCCTATTTGACACAGTTAGCATTTATATATCTAATGTATACCTTACATGTCACTGTATGTGGCGTGCGTTACGTACTTACAGTTGTTTTTAAAGAGCATTTCTATAATTGTACACGGTCTCATAATTTTATATTTCTAAAATACAATATTTTAAAACGCGCGCGGAGCTGCGGTTTCAACTAGTCTTCTTATATATTTACTGAAATTATATCCTGTAAAGCGTGATTGTAATCTACTTAGAATGATCAACGTACTTAAAGTATTTAATTTTATAATGATTAATACTATGTTAATTAAAATAGCATCATTAATAAAAGATTGTTCTTTGATAATATATAGAAGACAAAAACGGTTGTTATTGGTTATGCCGTTGCGAAACATTTCGATGTGCAATTTCGTAGTAGGTATTCTAATGCTTAGATACGTTTTTTTATATAATAAAAACAGTAGGTATTCCCTTGCCGCCCCAACAATTACGGTCTGTCGGTACACCGCGGGGTTTTATTTCCCCACGTTAATAATAAAAAAAGGTATTCATACCGAATTTTGGGTATATTTTCCTAAATCTTATTTTTCGTATTTGATATTCTAAAATTGACTATATTGCGGTAACATTACAAAGGTTTGCATCCATATTATAAATATTAACTATCATCATACAAGTTTTCTTCGACGCTTTTCAAGAAATGTTGACTTTTTTTTTGAAAAATTTTATATAGACAATTAATTGCTCTTTTAAAAAAATAAAATGAAACTTGAATAAAACTCTGTTTTTTTAATGTACAATATCAGAAGTAAAATTTTCAAAACGAAATTTTAATAAATTTTCCGTTCGGATTTTAATTATCTTTTATTACTTTAATCTGCAGATCGATCTATTGGAAACTGAGAAAAAAAGTGGAATAAAATCTCCACGACCATCTTTGACTTAGATATTACCGATCAAAAATCGGGTAAAAAAATTTTTTTTTTGCTCCCTTGATGTTTGTATGTAGATTCGTAGTAGTAATGAAAAAAAATTTCGTGACCACGAAAGGCAGCTAATAGTACCCATTACTTAGTTATGAGATAAATTAAATAATTAAGTCGGAGTCATATATAATTATAAATAATCATATATTTCGTTATTGTTCTCGTTCTTGTTGTTCATCTCTCAGTGATATTGTGAACACTTTAGGACACTAACAGATATAAAGATAGCCGCTATATGTGTATTTTAAGCTACATTTCGATAAACAAGAAAATTAAAAACGATTAGCCAAATTACTAAAATTTTGTTTTAAAAATAATACTTGCAGTTTTGTACATAAAAACAAGCTTTCTTTAGGTTCATTTTCATAAAAAAAAAATCTGTGTAATTACGTTGAACTGCATTATATATTTTATTGTAAATTGGTTCAATTAGAAAAACTACTTCCAAAAAATCCGAATTTCAGATATGAGTGTACAATGAAATCCAAAATTATTTTTGATAAATGAACATCATAGAAAAAATAATGTATACATCCATACCAACTAGAAGTCCAATTAGGCTGAATCTGAACAGATTTCAGAACCACGCCTTTTTTCGTTGTCTGCAAATGAAATAGCCTTGCTTATATTTAGGCATAAAATAGCTGCGAACCGTCATGTGTAGTTTATCACGACTTTGACCAATAATGATTTTCCTCAAATTTAATTACGTGAACAAGCATTGAGTAATACCTGAATCATTTTCCCATTACTTTTATAGCCGACTTGCTTATTTATATTTACAAGAAATTTCACATTCCCAAATCGATTGCCTTATGTTACAACGAAAGGCTTTAGTTACAGGAATCAGTACTCTACGCTATTGGAAGTTAAAAAAAAATGTAGACAGAAATACTTCCATAAAGAATTACATAGTGAATCAAAATATCCTTTTACAATTTAGGCCCTGAGAACGCGCTTATGAACGTCAAAGCTACCACCGATTTGGAAAAGAACCCAGTTATCAAGAAGAACCGGCAAGAAACTCTTTTTTTTTTTCTCGAACTGACTACGCTATTGACCCGGCAGGGTCTTCACAGCTTCACCGAACTACTAAGGTTGGCGCTTAAGGCACACAACGGATTAAGGCAAGAAACTCGATCGAGTCTATCTCTTCATGTTATATATTTTTACAAAACGTAAATTGTTACATTCGTTTTTAGTGGATGCACAGAGATGGGCGTCATTTTTAGACGTCACAATCGATCACATATTAATCCACCCTATAAGATATTAAAACCCTCTTTACATTATTCTTAAATTAACTATCTGGCAAATCATTAGTGTAATTTGGGACTTTGTCATACAACCTAACACTATTACCTAAAAAACTGTTTTTGGACTTGGTGAGCATGAATCATGGAATGACCAATTTGTTGCTGTTTCTAGTATTTAAATTATGTTGGTCTTTTACTAGATCCAGCATATCTAACTTTTGTGGACATATATTAAAATAGAATAGTCCACCATTAAAATAAACCACGCAAATCCTTCACGAGTCAAAAGACTTGTTACTGCTGTTCATAAATCATAAAGATAATAGATATCTTTTTTATGATTACGAGAAAAACGAAGCGTAAGAATGTAAGCTTCATATTAATTTAAGTTAAATCTTACGAAAATGAGCCTGAACAAGGCCTTTTAAGTTTGACCAACAGAAGCAATAATAAATATAGAATACTACGTAATATAATAATACATTTTTACAAAAAAAATATAATTAAACGGAATTCAATATCTAAAACAAATAAGACGTTTAAAATAAATTATTAAATTTATCAAATTAAATAAAGAGTATTAATATTTGCGATACGTAATAATTACTACTCAATTATTGGAACTCGATGCTAACCCAAATTTATATCATCTGCGTATAAAATTTAGGTCCAATTTCGTGTCCCCGCGATATATATATGTAAATGTAGTATAGGGTATATATTTTTGAACCTACAACAAAATTTGAAATTTAAATTTTATTAGTAAAAATGTATTATTTTTAGATTTTTAGCCCAAATAAATATACGGGTTCTATCGGGTAAGTAACATTCGGTGGTTTTAGAATCTTAATCTATTATTCCTTCCGCAACTCTTCCAGTCCTTTCCTGTTCGTGGCTGCGGCCTTTTTGGTAACAGTCAAAACTCTAGATTAAAGTGCTCGACAAAACGAGTTATAGAATCTAAGCACAAGATAGCTGCTATAAGCCGTTAAGGAGTCCAATTTCAGGGTCTCTATTTCCATGGTATAATGAAGAGTGAGGCATCATATTTGTTATTTTTATGGCAATTATGTGCCAAGTTTTTATAAAATTAGCCTACGGGAAGTTCGTTTATTCATATAAACTCTATTCATCCGTTTATTTTCCACCCCTAAGTATAAAAAATTAACAAAAAACCGTCATTAAAATCGGGTAACGATTGACGAAGATGCAGATTAACATATATAAAAAACATATACCCGAACATAGGGTGTAAGAGGTGTCGAATAACATCATAAGACTTGAGACACCCAAGCCAACCTTACCTGCACGTGGTGCACCCTGCTGAATAACGAACAAGGCAATGGCGAAAGCGGGGTGGTAGGGTTTTACAGCCTGACTGTGTCGCAACCACCATGTATATGGCGAAAAAGCCCGTCATAGTGATGCGCTTCTGTGGGTCGCGTTTCGGGATCAGCCTGTGCATATCCAGCTTTTCGCAGGCTGGCATGACAGCGGCGTCCAGCGATGAATAGTGTGTCACTCGGTGGTCGCCAATATTTTTGATTGTACTGTGCTTAACATCAGGCATAGTGCAGTCATTTTGCCGTGCTACTATAAAAAAAAAGTAGTCAGTTAAAAACGATCGGCTAAGCCAATAGAATTCGAAACAGTATTTTTTTTATTACATAGGAAGCAAACGAACAGGCGGGTCACCTGATGTTAAGTGACCACCACCGTCCAAGCACTGTTACTTTACGTCGGTTTTCTATGAGAGGATGGTACTACCCAGGACGAGCCGACCCATTCATGCTGAAACCAGTAATAGTTTCATCGTGGTTCTACCATTTCTTTATGAAAAAGGATAAGGTTCTTAATTCGGTTGTATTCTTTTTTTTCCTATGTTTATTACCTCAGATTTTCGTCACTTATAAACTAACTAGCTTCTCGCCGCGACTTCGTCCGCGTGGAATAGGTACTTTGGGCCAACGTTAACCGTAGCAGAAACTCACAAACGGAAAAAAAATGATTTTGAAACATTTTTCATTGGTGCTCCGGTCCTATTGGCCTTAGCGTGCATATCCTATGGCCTTTCTCGATAAATGAGTTATCGAACACTAAACCTCTCATAGAAAACCGACGTAAAGTAACAGTGCTTGCATTGTTGCGTTTCGTTCGGTCAGTGAGACCGCCAGAGGCCCACCTCCCTTCCCCTCTCCTCTCCCCCCTCACTCCCTTTCCCCCAAACACAGACTAGCAACGCAATTTCGACTTCCCCGGTGTTGTTAGTGCCTATGTCTATAGACATATCTATAGATATAGGCGGTGGTGATCACTTAACATCAGGTGACCCACAGGTCGTTTGCCAGTTATGACACATATAAAAAAAAGAAATTATGTCATAAGCAAACCAATAATCTTCCTAAATTTGTGAACAAATCATTCCATATTATTTCTAATTAAACATAAAAAAAGGAAAAATACGTCATATTTTTGGCGAAATTATGTTATAAGCACGTTGTAGCCATGATTGTCGATGATATTAATATATCATGGTGTACTGAGTTATGTAATTAAAACACATCGGATATATTAATATCATCGACAATCATGGCTACAACGTGCTTATAACATAATTTCGCCAAAAATATGACGTATTTTTCCTTTTTTTATGTTTAATTAGAAATAATATGGAATGATTTGTTCACAAATTTAGGAAGATTATTGGTTTGCTTATGACATAATTTCTTTTTTTTATATGTGTCATAACTGGCAAACGACCTGTGGGTCACCTGATGTTAAGTGATCACCACCGCCTATATCTATAGATATGTCTATAGACATAGGCACTAACAACACCGGGGAAGTCGAAATTGCGTTGCTAGTCTGTGTTTGGGGGAAAGGGAGTGAGGGGGGAGAGGAGAGGGGAAGGGAGGTGGGCCTCTGGCGGTCTCACTGACCGAACGAAACGCAACAATGCAAGCACTGTTACTTTACGTCGGTTTTCTATGAGAGGGTTGTACAACTGCGGTCGAGCAGACCCGTTCATGCTGAAACCAATAATAGCCTCAGCGTGGCTCTACCACTCTTATTTCGGCATAAATGTGTCATATTTTTCCTTTTATGTATTTAATTATAAACAAATATTAAATGATTTGTTATTATAACAAATTTAGGAAGATTATTAGTTGGTTTACTCAATTCATAGCAACTTCAGGTTGTAAAAAGGTTTGTTTTAAATTTTATAATATTTTTTAAACTTAAAATGAAAAATAACGTATTTTAAGATAACCCGTTATAAGAGACGATATGTAATTTAAATATATCCACGCAAACTTCTGTGACCTTCTTCATATTCCTTACTTATTATTTCATACCATATTGATTAGGTATATTTTAGAGGAAGGTTAGCTAACAGTGACGAAATGTTTATATAATAATATATTGATAATTCGTTTCGTTACAATCTATCATTGCGTGTTCTGATTATTTAATATCAATTCCATTGGCCAACAACAGACCATATTCAGTCAGTTCGGAATTCTAGTTGTATATTTGTAATTTCTTTCTTTTTGCGAACTGTCTTCTGTCGAAGTGAAAACTTTTGTAGGTGCGTAGAGAGGTGTTTTTAGCAGAAGATAAATTTATAATATCGCGTCATGACATGGTACGTAATTATGATCCGCCGTATTGCGCTTGCGTCAGACTAGCGACGCGTAATATAGGGACTTGTGTACATGTAATATTGATATTCTGCAGCTCATCATACGTTTAATTGATTAATAGACTTTAAAAAAATGTAATTATTACTTCGAGTGCAAATAGATATGAAAACCACACTAGTGTTAATAATTTCAATAAACAAATTCTGAAATTTAAATATTGTCATTCTCAGTATAGTTAATATGAAAATTCAAAAGAGAACACATTTATTTCATTTTGGGGCGTAAGGGTTGGCAAATAACATCTAAGATTTAATATTTTGCGAACAAGTTGTAAGTATAATAAACTTAGTAAATAATCTAATCTAGATGTTTTTATACTCCAATTAATGCAGTTAAACAAGCGATTATCAAATCGTTCTTTGACACGGGTGGCTAATATGTAAATTTTCGTTGTGCTTTATTATTATTCTTCGTCCAGCACTTAATATCTTCTTGTTACTACTTCATTGTCTAACAGTGAATATCTTTAATTAATTATAAGTTGTTTATTGTAATTTGAATTGTGTATTAAAAGTTGTTAGTATTCTTTTGAATAAATAAATAAGTCATCTAAAAATATATTTACATTGATCTACTGATAAAATCTGCGATTTCTTTTGCATTAACATTTATATGTAAAATACCAGCGTGTGTTCTTAATTCTTCTTTGATATTTTGTATTGAGCTTGTGAAGCCCACAATTTTTTAATTGAATAATAAGCTGTATGAAAATGTATATAATCGTTGGTCGGAGTACCAATAAATGTGAAAACCTCACTAATGTTAATAATTTCAATTTACAAATTATAACATTTAAATAATTCTAACTACAATTGATTACAACAAAATTAAAAAAAGTACTTAGTTATTCCATTGTTTTGATGTATTACTTCTGTCAGGAGTATTTAAGGCTGTCCCGATTTTTTATACTTTTTTATGTTATAGAAGGCAAACGAATAGGCGGGTCACCTGATGTTATATGATTACTGCAGTACATAGACACTAACAACACCAGGGGAGTCGCAAGTGCGTTACTAACCTGTATTTGTGGGAAGGGGGAGGGGACAGATGGGTAGAGGAAAAGAGGGGAGGGGGATGAGTCCGCGCTCTCACTGACCGAATTTAACGCAACAATGCAAGCACTGTTACTTCACGTCGGTTTTCCGTGAGAGGGTGGTAGTACCCCGGGCGAGCCGACTCATTTATACTGAAACCAGTAATAGTTTCAGCGTGGCTCTACCACATCCAGAAACTTAATTATAGGATTACCTGGCACTATTGTCAAAATTTATATTATTTCTAATTGTTCAAGTTTTTTTTTGTTTATCTCGAATGTACGAGTTTAAACTATAATATTTCAGAATTCTAGTACCTCTACACATGTTTTTAAAACTATATTTTGCTTATTTATTTATTAACGTTTGTGACATGAGAAATTGTTTATTTGGTCTTGCTAGTTACAATGTAAAACAGTATATCTGTAAAATATAGTACGTATAGGGAGAACGTTGATAAACGCCCTGTGAGAGCCTAAATTGGTTACAATATTCCTGTTTTGATTTGAAAAGAGTGCACAAAAACCAGTGAACACCAAAATCGTATTCATGAGAACGACATTACTAGTAGCACTTATATTATATTAATTATATTATACATAAACCAGTCAAAATATTTCTAATCGTAATACAATTAGGAGTATCATCGATGATTGATATAATACAAATTTTGTACATTTGCCGAATAGGATGCCGCATATGTTATTATTTCAAAATATATTATGTAGGTCTCTAATATTATAAATATAAATGTGTAATTTCTCGCCGGGTGATAAGTTCTTTGAAATTGTTTACTTATGTTCATTATTTATATCGCGTTACTTTTGTCAAATTGTGCATAATCCTGTCGGACTCAAAGACCACAATATAAGCCCTGATTTATCAAGTGGTATCAAAATGTATATTTGGAGAGATTAATTTTATATTAATTATTATTTTAGTGAAAATGTCAAAACCAATCCATTTGAACAACGCAGTCCAGTGGTATATGGACGAGATGAGTTCACGGATTGTGGCCAAAACAGGCATCCCAAGCGACAGGTTTCATCTCGGCAAAATAATATTACATAGTATGAAAGAAACTGATCCAGAAATTATTATGCAGGTATGGATAATGTTATCTTAATAAATCTTTACATAGTATAAAACGAAGTCGCTTCCGTTGTCTGTTCTCTTAGATCTTTTAAACTATTCAACGAATTTTAAGAGGAAGGTTTATATGTATTATACATGCATATTATAGTATAGAAAAGCGGAAAAATGCATAGATTTATAATGTGATGTCGTAACAAACAAATTTTTGTGCGCTTAAATCGCAAACGCTAGCCAAACCACAATAAAAAAGTCCACGATGGTATATCTCTAAAGGATAACCACAGCCACAACCACAGCCGCAGTAACCATTTTTATTTTTTGACAAAAATAATTATATGTTATTTTTAACAATACAGTGTCATTTCTTATTCAATTAAATACGTTGTACATGTCATGTAGATCAAAACTGCCCTTTCAGCTTTCATGAAAACGGATATCTACATTGCACCCGTGCGAAGTTGAGGCGAGTCGCTAGTTTAAAATAATCAGTGAAAACTAAGCATTATCACGAATTAAGTTATTTTAGCAAATCCCTAAAGTTAGTTTAGCTCACTCGACATATATTTCAGAGTCAACTACAACATTATCGCATCATGTTTGAGTTATTTTAAAAGTTGTGATAATTTTAGTAACCATCTCATTGGCATTCCATAAACGCCCCGTTGACATTGACACTCCAATAGAACACACATTTGTTTCTATTTGGAAGCCCTAGTAGCCACTTGTTGTTATTTATGTTATTAACAAACTTGTGTTTTGGAGTTAAGGAGCTCATTTCCTAAAGTCGTTTAATCTTGTCAAATTGACAATTGACAGTTTGGATTCACAATTGGAAACGGTAGGTGTGGCTGCAATGTTTTTTTAATAAATGAAAGAGTAATCGAATATTTTATTTGCATTTATTTTTTTATTATTGTTTTCATTTTTATAATGTTTTATTATATCTAATATTATATTACTATTACTAAGAAAACTCTGAAACCACGAATCCTGATTTAAAAAAACCCAGAAAATGCAGTCCTTGGAAATAGTCTAAAGTCCGCTAGTTTTCTGTTACATAAAAATGGCAATATAGCAATCAAACGATAATCTTGAAGAACTTAGTTTTTAACCCGAACGAAAAATTGCAAGGCTAAAAGAGCCCATCAGACTTCGTAAATATATAATAATAATCATAAATATAGTGGTACAACAAAATAAACCCAAGGAGGTTTGATGTCAGGCAGGCGGCCGATCGTAAAAATTTAGCCAAATCATATACCATAACATGATAAACATGTTGTACCCGACCCTACTTATATGGGATAAGGGTAGGAAGAAAAAGAAGTTTAATATTGTCTAATGTGTAGCTATGTGATTAATTTCTTTACCTATAATATAAAATAATACTTGGCACATTCGCTGCAAAAATAAATTTTAAATGTATACAGATTTCGTCATTAGATCAGATAAATATAATTTAGGAGTAAAAGAAAAAATTACAATAAAAATGCATAATGACAATGCATGTTCGAGAATAAGCCACTGTTGATAAAATTGAGTTATATAGTTCAAACAGAATGTACTGACCGCAGGAATAGTACTCACAATAACTAGAATACATGAAACATGGAATATAAATAATGTGAAAATTCTACAACAAGTTAGAGAAATGGCAGATTATTCTATATGCTTCAGTAGAGTAAATAGCCTGATAAAAAATATTTTCAGATTGATGGCGGGACTGGTCAATCTGAGAACTATGGATCAGCGTTGAAGCGAAGTGTCAAATGTGCAAATGCATTCAGACAACTTGGAATAAAGAAAGGAGACGTAATGCTTCTCATGGCTCCGAATCATTTGGATTTAGCTATAGCATTCTACGGTGCATTGTATCTCGGAGTCATTGTTGCTCCTGTGGACAAAGACTTAGGAGTCGGTTAGTAGATCTTTTAACTTCAGTAAAACTGGAACATATGTTCTAAATTTTTCCACTTATCTATAAACTTTACAAAAAATATTCACACGTAGCATTAGGGCTCCAGTCAATATTTACAATTATGAATTAAATAAAGTAAATTTTCAAAAAAAAGTATTAACCGACTTCAATATCAATCAAAAACCCATAAGGCACTAAAAAGCGGAAAATAAATAGTTTATCAAAAAAAAACATATGAATATGTGTGCTCTACCTGAGATGTATTGGAAGTCGGTGCCAACCAAACCGAAAATCATATCATCTACAGGTACAAAGTTTAAGTCCACTCTCGCGTCTCTGTAATACAAAAATTTTGGTTGGTACCGACTTCCAGTACATCTCTAGGTAGCACACATATTCATATGTTTTATTTTTGATAAACTATTTATTTTCCGCTTTTTAGTGCCTTATGGGTTTTTGATTGATATTGAAGTCGGTTAATACTTTTTTTTGAAAATTTACTTTATTTTTCCATTTTTAGTGTACATAAATATATTTTACTAGCAGTGCCCGCGAACTCCGTTCCGCCTTAAGTATATTAAAATATGCGCATTTTTGCGGTATGGTATCTATCGGTATGGTATGCGATATGGTTTCAATTGGTTGTACAATAAGTAACGTTTGGTACGAACGCAACCTTTTCAGTAATCCGCGATAGTTTCTACCACCAACTCGGCTACCATCGCTTCACACATTATACACCTTAAGTAATGTAATTACAATGCTTGCGTCATGTTGCAACACAGCAACGAACATAAGCACAATAGGCTCCTAAGAATTGAAGAGTTTTTTTTATAATATTGGTGGCAAACGAACATACGGGTCACCTGATGGTAAGTGATCACGGCCGCCCATGGACAATTGCGACACGAGAGGAAACACAGATGCGTTGCCGGCCCTTAAGAAAGGAGTAGGCTCGTTTCTTGAAAGTTTTCTTACTTTGTCACGGATCCCATAATCAGAACCTAACCAAACTCTCATCAAACTACCCTTGAAGTACATCCTTTTCAATAAAAAATGAATCATCGAAATCGGTTAGCGTAATATTGAGTTATTCGTCTATTTGTCGTGTACATACTTAATGCAAATTTAAAACTTATACGGTTTTGCACTGGATGCCGTTGTCGGAACTGTACCAAATTGAAATGGGACCACACTGGAAGTACCAGCTTTCAAATAAAAAAAGAATAATCAAAATCGGTTCACCCAGTCCAAAGTTATGAGGTAACAAACATAAAAAAAAAAATACAGACGAATTGATAACCTCCTCCTTTTTTTGAAGTCGGTTAAAAATAAAGTAACAAACAAACTAGCAAATTATAAGGTAAAAGTCAATAAAATAGTGTTTATGGAATATTTCAGAAATAAATATCGAGAATTATAAAAATAATATTAGTACTTGTCCTAATATTGATTCTATTTTAAATTCTTATTGGCGGTTTTTAATTTTTCTTCTTTCTTCCCATTAGTCACATTTCATTAATGAATTCTTTATGTATCGAAAATATCGATGTTTTTGTTCGATATATCGTTTTACATTGATATAACGTTTCGATATATCATATTAATAATAATATCGATGTATTTTTGTATGAATAACTTATGTCAGTGTAGCCTGTTTTGGTTTTTTATCGGAATAAATATTTTGATCTGTTTAAGTAGTTAGCAATATTTTGCACTCTGAAAGAAAGAAAAACTTACTCACTGATGCAGCTTGTTATATGCTTTTAGTTAGCATTATTACTTCATTTTCTCATTTAATAGACATTTTTCATATCTTCATTTTAATTTCGAAATACTACGTATTAAGTGTCGTTATGAGCTATGCCTTTAATGTAATATTTGTGCGATCTTTTTATTCATTAATTAAATATATATTCTGTTCAGCTGAATTGGAGCACGCATATTCCATTTACGAACCTAAAATAATATTCTGTCAAAACGACAGAGTACCTTACATACAACAGGCTCTAGAAAATACAGGATCTGATGCAAAAATTATAACATTTGATAAAGGAGATCATTTATATAGTTTTTCTGAGTTCCTTGATAAATTTGGTAACGATACATCGGTAGAGGAATTCAGGTATGTTATATATGATAACATATTGTTTATTTAGAATGTAATATAGTATTTAAATTACGAAGAACTTAATATATGCATTTAAACATATCAAGACAAATCTAGGTAGTTTTTTATTCAATATAACATTAATAAACGATGTTGAGTAGCTAATACCTCTTTAGACAAAATCTTGCAATCCTGCACAGATTTAATGTTATTTACTCGTAGGTGTAAGTAATAATTTAGGGTGATATATCTACTACCATTATATGTGACTAGGTGCCGACTCTTTAACATGTATGATACTTTCTTCACCTTCTTTGTTTTTATCCACAAAACGCCACTCCCGATGCACTCTCTCATTACATCCATTCACTCTATCCACGTACCCATTAAAATCGCCTCCCATATATACATCTTCATTCTGTGAAATATTTATTATCAATCCATGGGAATCTTCTCAAAGATACCGAAATCTCTAAGATCGGCTGAGAGCCTTAAGCGCTCATCTTAGTAGTCCGGTGAAGCTGTAAAGGCCTCGCAAGGCCAATAGCATAGTCAGTTTGAGAAAAAAAATCTCAAACTTCTCTTTTACTCTTCATTTCATCCATACCCTCATTATATTTACTATTATTTATCCCGACAATAAGGTGACTCAATCTCACATCCTGAATACTTTTGTTAGTTAGCACCATATCCTGAGGTTATGAGTTTGCTTCACTTCTCATACTTGTCATGTTGTAGTGTAGGAGTTAGCACTATTTTTACCATCTGCTGCCTACCTGCCATCAACCCGCTTTGCGATTTGCCCATTAACTATATCATAAAATAACATAATTTAAATTTCTTTCAGACCAACTGATTTCGATGCAGAAGATACTATTGCATTGCTTATACCCACAAGCGGTACCACAGGCCTACCGAAGACGGCCACTGCTACTCATAAAAATCTTGCCATTACCGTGCCGTATATTTGGTATATATTTCAATTAATTTTTCGTTAGGCCATAATGTAGCATATACAATTAAAATAGTTTTACAGAATTATAATTTTTAATTGTATTTGATCTTAAAATGTAATTAAAAAATAATTTCAAGAAAATCAACAATTTTTTTCAGGGCTAGATTCACAGAATTTCCGACTCCAATACGTTTAGCTCTAATCGTAGCTCCGCTTCAATGGCTCTCAGGATTCTCACATTATATAGGTGCACCTTTTTTGAAGTATCCACGGCTCCAGTCGTCTTTACCAATGACACAGGAACATACTTATTACTTAATAAATACCTATAGGGTAAGATTGCTGGTTAAGATTTTCAGTTGTTTTGTAAGCAATTAGGAAATTAGGCTTTGCTCCAAATTTTTACAAACATTAATTTTATGAACGATTTTTTGTAACTCTGTTTTACTTCAAAATAATGATAGATTTTTCTTAGTTATACTCTTTTAACTGTTAGTTCTCATTTAAAAATAAATATCACGGTAACTTCATTGAGTATACAGCTGTTTAAGCTTTAGGGGACTACGATTTCCATAAGCAGTAAACATTGAACCTGTGTGAAGTTGAACTTACTAAAAAGTTTTATACGCAAAGTATATTTATCGGTTGTATCATTTGGAAAACTCAGTTTAATTGCTTTTACTCACTTAATGAATTTGAATTAAACCGACAATATGTTAAGGTAGCTTTAAGACTCTGTCCTCAAGGCACCTAGACGTTTTGCATATCTAATGATGAAAGCGAAATCTCTCAATTGTGATGTATGCAGAAAAACTGAAGATGTACGTGACTTAATGATGTGCTAAGAACCGCATCGAATAAGAGTCGTTCATAAGTAGTATGAGTGGTATGAGTGGTATTTGTCACAGCATCTTGGCTGAACCCTGTTCGGGTGAAGGTAACATGCTGTATGACCTAGTAATAATGCCTCATTAGCGACTCTCATGATAGAGCTAGAAGGATTGGGGATTAATGGGGCTGCGGAAGAAAAGCCCATAAATAAAAAAAAACCTTAAAACTTGGAATTATTCTTCAAAATAGGAACCAGTGATTGCACTGTATCTGATGGTACGTACAGTAAATAAAAAAATGAATAGCACTGAGATATCTATCATGCCAGCCTGCAGAACTTGGCAGTCGGATACCCCCTGATCCGACCCGACACTCGTAGGTGCAACCGAAATGTCACAAGCCAATGTGTATGTTGGATAAGACATATTTGGTTACAGATTTATTTAATTAATTTAAGTTCACAGTTAAAACTGTGAAATAATTTATAAATAAAGGTAAGACTGAACATAAGATAGTTTTATCTATTTAAATTACATGTAGTTGTTTTTAGCTACAGGGGTAGAAATAAAAATATATTACGAAACAAGTAGAAGAATGTGTTGATTATATATAGATGAATTAATCCAGTGACTGTTATTTTTAAATTTATGTACACTATTGTTTAATTGAAGCCCTCTATCGTGGGAATCAGTCCGACAATGATGGCAACATTAATCAAACCGATACAAGAACAAGAATGCGATTTTACTTGCTTCGATGTTATATGGTTGGGAGGGAGCGCAGTACTGGAAGACTTAGTGGACGAAGTTAAGGTATTTACTCACACCTTAAAATTTGTTCTTGTCTATTAATCATAAAGGATAAAATAACCCACTTTTTACCAACAATGAACAAAGAAATTAAATTTAATGCAGTTTATTTATCAATGTATAAAATGTCTTTAAAGTAGAATTTACAACCTGTAAATTATTACAATTGACCTCTAACATCCAATACCAAGTATTCCAAACTTATATACTTGTCAAACTACATAATTATTTAAGAGCATATGCTCTTATATACTCGTGGCGGCTTAGTGGTTTGAACGGTAGAATATCATTCCGATGTCCATAGGTTCCAACCCCGGCCTGTACTAACGAATTTTTCGGAATTCGCTTACATTCACTAATTTAAATTGGTAAAACTATCGGCTGACGGTGAAAGAAAACATCGTGAGGAAACCTGAATTTGAGAAAGGTTCTTGTAATACTACTGTATGTGAGAAAATATAGAACTCTTGATTTCTTAGAGTTTAAAATCAGCAATACGTCGTGGGCTGGTGTGATTATAACATTTTTCGGGAAGAGGCCTATGTCTCTGCAATAGGTCTCCTACAGGCTGATGATGATGATATTATTAGTGAGGACTTAATGTATCAGTAATTCATAAATGGCCTTCTTATTGGTACTAGTGAGCCCAGAGGTCGACATTCGACCATAGTTTATTGATATTTTAAAGTTAGAATTTTATTAGGGTTCTTTTGTCAAAGGGTATTATGTTATAATATCATTGTAGAATGTAGAATGAAAAAGGGTAGTTGGAACGTAAGAGTAAAATAATACATACAGTCGAGCATAGCAACCTCCTTCACAACCTTTTTTTGAAGTCCTTTATTGACAGAGGTCAAAATGTTTTTTTTTATTTACATGTGTGTATATGTTATGTAAAATTAAAGCAGTAGTGTGAGTAATGCATATTTTAATTAATTTAATGTACTTCTAATGCATTTTATATAAAATAAATCTGCACTTCTCCTCCATATAAACTTGAACTATGCCAAATTTCACGTTCATCCGTTAAAAGGAATACAAAGTTTAGGCTTCACGTATTAATATATATGATGATAACGCAATTACTATGTAGAACAGTATGTAGAAAATAAATAAACATAATACTTAGAGTTTAGATAACTCTTAGATTACCATTGTTTTATTTTAATAGGTATAAATAGTAAGGAACAAACCAAATATCACATTGATACTCCATTGTTTTTGAACAAAGTATCTGATAGTAAGACAGAGGAGCATAAAATTTCAAGAGTGGTAGAGCCACGCTGAAGCTATTATTAGTTTCATCATGAATGGGTCGGCTCGTCTGGGGTAGTACCACCCTCTCATAGAAAACCGACGTAAAATAACAGTGCCTGCATTGTTGCGTTTCGTTCGGTCAGTGAGAGCTCCAGAGGCCCACATCCCTTCCACTCTCTCCTATCCCCCTCACTCCGTTTCTTCCAAACATAGGCTGGTAACGCACTTTCGACTCCCCCGGTGTTTTTAGTGTCTATGGACGGTGGTGATCACTTAACGTCAGGTGACCCACAAGTTCGTTTGCCAGTTATGACATTAAAAAAACATATATAATCAAATATAATTATTAAAGACATAAGTGGAGTGTATAAGAAACGCCAACCTATTAAGTTCTAAGAAAAATAAGAATCCTTCGTAGCAATATAACGAGTATGTAATACCGAATTCTGGTGAATTTGAAGTCATAATCTTTAAATTAAATCTATGTCTTCTTTTATCATGTAAAAAGTGTCTATTAAACCTGATATGTCTGATATACCTGTGATGCCTATATTACAGAACTTGGCGCCGAACTCGGATGTTGCTATTGTATATGGGATGAGTGAGGCGACAAGCCTCACATTTCAAGACCACGACCCACCGAGAGGTTCTTGTGGAAAGAGGATCCCATTATATCAATACAGAGTAAAGTGATTTTATAGAACTTTGTCTAAAACTAGGTTCTGCCCGCGACTTCGTTCGCGTGGAATAGTTACTTCGGCCTAACACGTAGCGGAAGTTCTCAAAGGGAGAAAAAAGACGATTTCGAAATATTCTTCATTGGTGCTCCGCTCTTATTGGTCTTAACTTTTGATAGAGTGAACCGATTTTAATGAAACGCAGACTATGTTATTCTCAAAGATATGCGTTATGATTTTATTTGTGATGTTTTATTTTGAATCCCTGTACTTTAGTAGTGATGCGTGTTCATACAAACAGACAGACAGACATTTCTAAAAATGATTGAAATGTACTCTATTACTTATTCTAAGATACTTGCAACAATTTTTGTCATGAAAATCAAAAAAGTACAAACACGTTAGATTAGATTCTTATTATATGTGGAGAAGATAAGGTTAATGTTAACTTATCAATGTTTGACGTTAATGCACAGACGCATCTCATCAGTTTTCTATGGAATTAAGAATATTTAGTAATATGAATAAGCACATAAAAGTTATTTCAATTGAGTGACAATATATTTCAGATAACGGACATCGAAACAGGAAAAGAAATCGAAGAACCGAATGTTCGCGGCGAATTGTGGTTAAAAGGTCCCGGAATGTTCAAAGTATGTTTTTCATGATATTCATTTTGATATCTAATATCTCTAGCTTCTAGTCTTTAACAAATATTCTTTAGACTTGAATATTAAATATCTGGTGGAAAGAAATAAAGGATTTTTTAATTTTTTTTACTAGTAGTCCTTAAAGATAGTTAATTTTAATAAGATCTATCTAGAATACAATATAGGTAGGGGCAGTATAAAAATATTAAGGGGATAGCAATACCAAAAAGAAGGTTATGGGTAAGAAATTAATAAATATATATTCATTTTGTAATAGATGAAGTTAGCAAGATGTAGTTGTGAAATGTAATAAAAATACTTCAAAATCGCATCAGTAATTTAGAAGATCAAGTCCAACAAATATATAAGCTTTAACTATTTATAACCGTAACTTCCTATTTACAGGGTTATTACAATAACCCAGAGGCAACAAAGGAAGTTTTCGTTGATGGATGGTTTAAAACAGGCGACATCTTCTACAGAGATGAGAACTGGAACTACTATTTTGTCGAGCGGATGAAATTATTGCTCAAGTATAAAAACCATCAGGTTAGACAATTTTATTTATACTTAACCAATCTTGGATTTTATTGTAATGTTAGGTAACTTCTTAACACGAGTTGTCTAAATCGAAGGTCACTAACAATGTGGTAGAGCCACACTGAAGCTATTACTAATTTCAATATGAATGTGTCGGTTTGCCCGGGGTAGTATCACCCTCTGACAGGAAAGGGGTGTAAGGGGTATCGAATTACAGCATAAGACTTGAGATACCCAAGCCAACCTCACTGGTGCACTCGTGGTGCTGCACCCTGCTGAATAACGAACGAGGCAATGGCGAAAGCGGGGTGGTAGAGTTTTACAGCCCGACTGGGTCGCAACCATCATCGTCATAGTGATTCGCTTCTGCGGGTCGCGTTTCAGGATCAGCCACTGCATATCCAGCTGTTCGCAAGCCGGCATGACAGCGGCGACCAGCGATGAATAGTGTGTCAATCGGTTGTCGCCATTGTTTTTGGATTGTACTATGCTTACCATCAGGCATAGTGCAGTCACTATGCCGTGCCACGATAAGAAAAAAAAACCGACGTCAAGTAACATTGCTTGCTTCGTTGCGTTTCATTCGGTCAGTGAGAGCGCCGGAGTGTTTGTGTATCTTAGTTCACATGGTCATATAATATGAGATGTGTTTGTGGTCAACCGATAAAATCTAGAATATAGAATAAGACATTTTCCCGTTATTTAATCGGATTACAATTTAATTGTCCTTTGCACTGCCCACTTATAGGTTTCAAGCGTCTTTCCGTATTCTAATTCTGAACGAGAGCTAGAATCCCTTTAGTTGGTTGTTCATAGCGATTTTCGATTAATCTTAATAACCCTTTCACGTATAATTGTATACTTTCTAGTTTTGTAATGTACCTAAGTAGTTAATTCTTTAGATATAAAGATCAATTGCATCATATACATATGTATTACCTGCATTACTATATGTACGTTCATATACATTAAGATGTGTTATAATTATTAATTACTAAATTCGTGTCTTTTTCTGCTTATTGATGCACGGTATTATTCGTGATTTTTTTCTTTATGTCGTCAGTGGATAACCATGGACACAAATATCACCAGAGGAGTTGCAAGTGCGTTGCCACCCTTTGGGGGGAAGGGTTAGGGGAGGGAGAGGGAGAGGGGAGAGAAGAGAGGAGAGGGGAGGGGAGGTGGGCCTTTGGCGCTCTCACTGACCGAACGAAATGCAACAATGCAAGCACTGTTACTTCACTTACTTCACGTTACTGTTGGTTTTCTTTGAGAGGGTGGTACTACCCCGGACGAGCCGACCTATATTCATCCTGAAACCAGTAATAGTTTCAGCGTGGCTCTACCACCATAACAATATGGTGATGGTGGACAGTAAAACCTAAAAGCAGTTGCAATTACTGAGAGACCATCAAGTTATTCAACGCTTCCGATTTGCATAAATGTCTCGTGAAATAAGCTAAATCCAAATTTGGCCGATTCTAATAATTTACGTTATTTTTTAAGATTTTAATAATCAAGGTGTCTAAAAACTGCTCAACTTAAAACAATTAAACATGCTATATGAACAATTAAAATCGAATTTAACTGATTTTAAAATGTAATGGACCCAGAATTTACTTCAAGTACTCTTAAATAGTCTGATGCTATAGGAACAAGGGAACAGTAGTTTGAAAACCCTTTGGAAAATTGTTCCAAGTGTTTACAGTGTCATAAAAAGCCGGTCTAGACGTTTTGTTACGATTAAAAAGAGTTAATTCAGAGCAGAGCAGAATTCGGAGCAACCTTAAAGTCTCTTACACCTTAGTATGGCACTCAACATTTTTGAATTCCCGGAATGTTAGGCGGATTGGGAAGTTTTATAGCTTCATAATAAAATTACCAATTGACTTGTATAAAGTTAATATTTTTTCGTTTTCTTTTTGCGAATAGTATTTAATGTCTTTACTTTTTTTGCACAGATATCTCCAGTGGAAGTGGAAAGCGTGATCCGAAAGCATCCTGGAGTACTTGACGTAGCAGTGACGAGTGTACCGGATCGAGAATGCGGGGATTTGCCGGTCGCATGCGTCGTGCCTAAACTCGGTTACACGATTACTGCGCAGGAGATCAAGGACTTAGTCAAAAGTAATAAATGACTTATAACATATATGATAAATTGCAACAAGTGTATTAACTGTTTACAAAAGCATCAAACTAATTTAAAATAACATTACAATTACATTAATTTAAAATAACATTTGGTCGACATTCGACCATAGTTCATTGATTTTTTAAAGTTTGAACTTTATCAGGGTTCTTTTGTCAACTTACTTCTATAATCATAGGTTTTTATCATGATTACTCAGTTATAATAATAATAGTTGTATGTTATAATATCATTGTTGAATGTAGAATGAAAAAGGGTAATTGGAACACAAGAGTAAAATAATACATACAGTCAAGCATAGTAACCTCCTACACAACCTTTTTTGAGGTCCTTTATTGATAGATGTCAAAATGTCTTTTTTATTTACATGTGTGTATTTGTTGTGTAAAATTCAAGCATTAGTGTGAGTAATGCATATTTTAATTAATTTAATGTACTTCTAATGCCTTTTTTATAACTTAAATAGCTTTCTGCACTTCTCCTCCATATAAACTTTAACTATGCCAAATTTCACGTTCATCCGTTCCCAATTCCGTTAAAAAGGGGTACAAAATTTAGGCTTCACGTATTAATATATATGATACTCTCATATAAATTCTTTCTATAGGTGTTATAAAAAGATACATGGGAAATAGTTATATGAAGCTTGTTGGCGCGCATTATTGTATAGTCATGTTTCCGAACGTACAAGCGTCCCTTCCACCTCCTTTTTTCCTACCAATCATCTGTCACTTACGCCACGATCCTTACCGCGGACGCAACAAAAAAAAAACGATCTCTTCATACGCAAGTATTGGTAGTCACCCATTACTACTATTCTAAAATATTTTGTAAAAAGCGCATAGACACTGAATCATATATAGTGCATAATATATATCGCCGCGAGTGAAGTGAAGTGAAACCAGAAAAATCAGCAACGGTGAGTCCGCATCCCTTATTTCGCAAAAACCCCCCTTTGAACCAGCACCTTTACGCACAAAACATTTTTATGGTCCTTCGAGCCGGATTATTGATCCTTCTTTCCTAAATTATCCTTTGTATTCCTTATTTTACAATCCTAAATTCGCAACGTATTTCATTTTTATATATACCCACCTGCTTGTCGCTATTTACGCGCCATATCGCATAGTTATTTGATATTTTAACTTTAATTTATATCAAATTACATTAAAATGGAGCATAGGTCTAATAAGGGAGACTTAGCTGAGGGTTCAGTAAGCATCCTTGCTGAAATATCCCTACTCGAGGGAAAAAAGCAATCCTATTTTCTACGCACTAAAATGATTTTTGAATCTATACCACAGAGTACTGAGGATCGCCAAACGTCTTCTTTTATTAGTAAAGCGACAAATATTACTTCTATGCGCGATGAATATCTCGAAATAGTAGATAATATCAACAGACTTCATTTGAAAATTAATGCGAAATACCTACCAAATTATGAAGCTATTTGGGCATTCGAAGATTATTATTGTGAAATTAAAAACGCTTTAACACGCTCCTCCACGCATACAAACATTAATTCTCATGAGAGTTCAATTCAAAATAATGGAGAATATTCAAATTTTCGGTTAGAACAATTATCTATACCGGAGTTTTACGGTGAATATGAAAAATTTCCTATGTTCATCGAATGTTATAATTCAATGGTTCACAATAATTCAAATCTAAATGACTCATTACGCGTTAGATATTTAACAAATAAACTCAAGGGTAAAGCTGAAAACATTTGGTTAAGTTTAAGCCCAACCGCAGATAACTATCATTTAATTTACAACGCATTAGTAGAAAAATACACAGACAACCGTGCTATCGCCACTACCTACATAGAAAAAATATTAAATTTAAACTCACTTCATAACGTAACGCCTACTCAATTAGAATCATTTATAGATGAATATTGTACGTCGATAGCCGCTTTAAAACAAATAAAAATAGATAACTTATTAGATTTCATATTTGTGCACTTAGGATTACGAAAATTAGACATCGATACCGCTAAACAATTTGAGAATACAATTAGGAAGCAGTCATATCCAACTTACGATGACTTTACAGAATTTCTACGTGAACAGTTTAAAATATTAAAACGCACAACGCCCTGCAACAAAAGCATCGCAAGCGTCGCACGGCAGCGCTCTGTCGCTAGTTACGCGAGCGCCCCGCGTACGTCACAGTCACCGCGAGTCCCGCGCACATTCATTATCAATGAAGGCACAGCGCTTAGTAACAAACATTGTTCATTTTGTAATGCGATTGATCATCAACAATTATATAATTGCCCGAAATTTAAAATTCTTTCGCCTCTTAATAAATATAAACATATAAAATCTATAAACGGTTGTGTAAACTGTTTAAGTTTGATACACACAGTATTTAAATGTAACTCAACTCATAATTGTAAAATTTGTAATAAACGCCATAATACACTTCTCCATATTAATAATTACCGCACATCTACATCGAGTAATTATCATCAAAATAATAATTCTTTAGATAATGAAAACGCACAAAATAATTTATTAAATAAAAACGAACAAAATACAATATCTCAAAATTCAACTTCCTTGCTATCTTTTTTTTTTTTTTTTTTTAATGTGGGGAAATCCCTTATGGATACGCCACCCTCCCGGGGGAGAGGGTGGGTTATGTC
>MU160376.1:0-52511 GCA_015888305.1 Antheraea pernyi | reverse complement strand
TCTGAATCCGAAAATGCGAAAATATTATTAATCTTAAAACGTGCGTTATAAGAGTCATGAACAGTTTTTGTTAATTTAGACATTAACACAGCGGCGCATAATTCAAGGCGTGCTAAAGAGACTACTTTAACTGGTGAAACTTTAGACTTTGCACAAACTAAGCGTACATGTATGTTACCATATGGATCGGTCACATGTAAATATATGACGCAGCCATAAGCCTTAAGGCTTGCGTCAGCGAATGCTACAATATTAACAAGCGAGTCTTTAAACACTTGCAAGTGGCGTGGTATTTTAAGAGAACTAAGAAGCGGTAACTGATATTTAAGTTTTTCAAATAAATTAATAATATGAGCGGGTGGATTATCGTCCCAATTAACACGTTTACATTACGTGCACTGCAGAATGGCTAAACGCCGGAAGCAAAAATGCTACCAGGCTTGGGTTGACGCGATGGTGTCAAAGGATATAAATACCAGTGCTCTCAAAAAGGAGTATAACTTTGCCTCCAGGTCTTTCAAAAGAGCGATTGCCTTAGCAAAGTCCACCATTGGCAGAATTGGTGAGAAACTGGTTCGTCTTCCCTCTGGAACTCGGGCATTCTGGTCTCTCGCCAAAGCCGCCCTAGGGAACTTCAGTCTGCCATCTTTCCCACCATTGCGGAAGGAAGGCATCTCGTTGGCCTACGACGCAAAAGACAAAGCCGAACTTCTTGGCTGCCTTTTTGCGTCGAACTCGACTCTAGATGACAAGGGGAAGTCTCCACCGAACATAGCGCGTTGCAAAAGCTGCATGCCCAATGTGCAGTTCTTGCAGAAACATATACGCAAAAAGCTCTTCTCCTTAGACATCAGGAAGTCGAGTGGACCCGACGGAATTCCCGCAATTGTGCTAAGGACATGTGCTCCGGAATTGGCTCCAGTTCTTGCGCGTCTTTTTCGGTACTCCTATTGTACAGGCGTAGTGCCAGTATCTTGGAAGTCCGCTTTTGTGCACCCGATCCCAAAAAAAGGTGACCGCTCAGAGCCGTCGAACTATCGGCCAATCGCCATCACTTCCTTATATTCTGAGAGCTTTACGCATTTTACATCGACCGACTAATTTTCTTGTTAAGGCAAACGATTTAAATACCGCTGAAAATTACTTAATTCACGCAGTTCAGAATAATAATTTTTCTGATATCATTGACCGCTTAAATAATCATAAATTACCTCATGGCAGTTTAAGAAAACTTGATCTTTTTCTAGACGAAAACCGAATCATAAGAGTTGGAGGTCGCTTATCGAATTCCAACTTGCCGTTCGACGCTCAACATCCGATTTTAATGCCTAGAAAAGACCACGTAACTTTTCTTTTAGTTGACTATTATCACCGCGCACACTGCCATACGGGCGCTCTTTTGCTAAATTCTATTATTCGTTAAAGATTTTGGATCATTTCCGCTAGAAATGTAATACGGCAACGCATACACAAATGTAACTTTTGCTTCAAATTTGCACCTGTACTTCCAAGTCCAAAAATGGCTGATTTACCATCATATCGGGTTCGAGAAACGAAAGCTTTCGTACACACTGGTGTAGTAGTCTACATAGAGTACATACAGTAGTCTGTGGACCTATTAATATCACTCTATATAGGCGCAGAGGTCAAAAGAGTCAAAAGGTATACATTTGTTTGTTTATATGTCCAGTCACAAAAGCCGTTCACATCGAATTAGCGCCTGACTTAACATCGGATTCATTCTTAAACGCATTCAAACGCTTCATTTCCCGCAGAGGCCCAGTCGCTAACATATACTCCGATAACGGTACAAACTTTATTGGGGCTAAAGCAAAGCTCGATCAGCTATACAAATTTCTATCATCGCAATCTTATTCAAAAATAATCGAGGAAGAGTTAGCTACTCGTCGTATTCAGTGGCATATGATTCCACCTCGCGCACCCCATTTCGGTGGAATTTGGGAATCGAATATAAAAAGTTTAAAACACATTTATCTAGAGTTGTAGGTACTCAGCTATTAACGTACGAAGAACTGTCAACCGTTCTTATGCAGATAGAACCGATTCTAAATTCGCGTCCATTGTCGCTTTTATCAGAACATCCTTATCCGGAACCGCTTACTCCAGCGCACTTTATAATGGCATCTCCGCTTACATTTTTGCCTGCTTGCAATGTAATTGACGAGACTTCTACAAGTCTCGTTTGCAGAAAACTATTGCTAGATCAGATGGTACAATCATACTGGAAAAAGTGGCATTTGGAATATTTACATACCTTGCAAATAAGACAAAAATGGCATGACAAGAAATCTAACGCTATTCAAATAGGAACCGTAGTAATTATTCATGAAAACGATATCCCACCTTTACGTTGGCCGATGGGAGTCATAGTCGAAGTATATCCCGGGTCAGACGGCATTACTAGAGTTGCCTTAGTGAAGACCGCCAGTGGCTATTTAAAACGCCCTGTAATTAAATTAAGTCCACTACCTTCTCAATAATTTTCGAATAATTTTCGCATTTATTAATTTTATTTTCGCATTTTTCATATATATAATCCGCATATTTTAATAATTTTTCGCATATCAACATATTCGCATTTACTATAATGTAACGTTTGGTACTAAACCTCTTACTCTGTGAAACGCATTTAATAAAAAAAAGTTTAACGCATTCTTTTTTTTTGTATTTGTTTTTTTTTTGAGAAAATTCATTTTCCCAACGCGGGGGAGGATGTTGGCGCGCATTATTGTATAGTCATGTTTCCGAACGTACAAGCGTCCCTTCCGCCTCCTTTTTTCCTACCAATCATCTGTCACTTACGCCACGACCCTTACCGCGGACGCAACAAAAAAAAAACGATCTCTTCATACGCAAGAATTGGTAGTCACCCATTACTACTATTCTAAAATATTTTGTAAAAAGCGCATAGACACTGTATCATATATAGTGCATAATATATATCGCCGCGAGTGAAGTGAAGTGAAACCAGAAAAATCAACAACGGTGAGTCCGCATCCCTTATTTCGCAAAAACCCCCCTTTGAACCAGCACCTTTACGCACAAAACAAAGCTGGTGAAACCACTCGTGAAAGTGAATGAATAGTAGTTTAGTTAGGAATGTAATTACTGTTATTTAGTGCCAAATTTACAGCTTGTTTTTCAAATACTGCGCAACTGTTTGAATTCCCACTCGGTAGTTAAATCAATATGAATTATTAAGGTATATTATCCCTTAATTTTAGATTCGCTGACGGATACGAAACAACTTCGGGGAGGCGTTCTGTTCCTGAAGGAATTACCCACAACAGTGACGACTAAGCTTCACAGACAAAAATTAAAACAAATTGTGCTTACAATGGAACGTGAATAAACTAAGACAAATAATGTGAATATGAATGCAGCGTTAAATAAATATTATAAATAAACATCATGGCTATATTGTAAGAGAAAATAAATACCAATCATATTAGCAAAATGCAAATCATTTAGTCAGTTGAAAATATCCACCAATTATGTACAACAATACAAACATTAAATACAATGAAGATTAATTATTGGTTATAAATAAACTATAATAAAAATGCATTTTATTTTAAATACATTAAATAAAAATGGATAAACGCTTTTACTAAACACAGAACCTACAACAAATTACAATAACTGATGGACAATTGAGAGAGATGAATGTGTAGAACCTTGCAGATGTTCTCCTCTTGCCTTATTGCGACTCGCATCCCGCATTCACTCGCATTCAATTTATTGAATATTCGCAACCGAAAGTAAGGAGAGCATACCCAAGTACAGAATCTCGAGTCATTAACTCCAAGAAATCGGAAATATATTACGAATACATTAGAAGAATCACTTTTTTCTTGAAGATAAGGTCATCTGCATTTTATTTGGCGGTATTTATGAATACAAGCTATTTTATACTCGGAATTGAAAATATATTTATTTTTACACTTATCTCCATTTCTCTCACTATAATTACAAAAATTGAAATATGAGTCATTGATTTTTTTTTAAATAATTATCATATGTGGTACCCAGTAATTAATTCGACTGTTTAATAAATGCTAGTAGCAACGTTTGACTTTAAATTCCTATTAAAATATTAAGCGACATCTTAATCTTCAGAAAATACCTTTGAGTGTCCCACGTATAGGCAATCGTTTATTTAACCCGCAAACTTTTCATCTACCATTCGCAAGAACTGACGTAGAACAACATTGCCTTCTGTATCGCATGCTTTCTTTTTGTAATAGTTTACGTATCAAATTGGATAAATTTTTGTTGTGTTTCTTTGGCCTCAACTAGAAAAAAAATGTATTTAAATGTTTAATTTAATTCTTCTTTATTTTTTTTACATGCTATGTTCACATTTAGAATGGTTCGTGTTCATTTTTGTTAATTGAACTCAATTTTGAGGACCTTAAATAAATAAATTAAGCAGTTTATATATAACGATTGTTAATAATTACCATCATCCAAACATAATAATGCAGATTTTTTTTATTTCAATCACTATATACGTACGATATTAAATTCCTGGAGTCTGATTTCAGCATCTTGACCGTAAATACATACCAGCTGTCTCTGAAATATGTTTTTACTATATTCATTATGTCCAATGAAACTGCTATTATTAACAAAAACACAATGAGCTAAGTAGATGGCAGCTGTTGTTACATACACGCATGTGTGGTTACATACATTCGGCGATTGGCTTTTATTTGTATAGATACAAAGAAAATTATTTAGGTGACCATTAGTATAATTTTGGGAATTCATTACACGCATTGCGTTGTTCATCGCAGTAACACGTAAAGCAATATATTACAGTATGTCAGCCACATGAGAAAGTCGTGTCAAGGCGTCATTATTGAAAGCGAGTAAGAATTTAGAGACCTTGGCAATAGCACAGGGCACTACTTTCACTGCTTCTCTGTTAGATAGTTCCTCTAATCCGTATCTCCAAACTCTTTTCAGTTAAAAATGTATTTCCGAGTTGAATGAGCAAAAATACAACAATTCGTTCTTGGTATCTCGCCACTATTACATACCACAGGTGGTAGAGCCACGCTGAAGCTATTAATGGCGTCAGCATGAATGGGTCAGCTCTCCCTGGATAGTACAACTCGACCCACAGAAAACCGACGTCAAGTAAAAGTGCTTGCATTGTTGCATTTCGTTCGGTTAGCGAGAGCTCCCCTCTCCCCCCTCACCACCACTCTCCTCATTCCATTCCCCCCAAACACAGGCTGGCAACGCACTTGCAACTCCTCTGGTGTTGTTAGTGTCTATGGACGGTGGTGATCACTTAACCTCAAGTGACCAACCTGTTCGTTGGCTTCCTATGACATAAAAAAAATCTTCTTGCTTGTTTATTTGTTGTTTGTTTATTTCCCGATATATTAACTAAAATTAAAAATTATCTCTCGCAATTATTTGTCGTAACATTATACGATATACTTTGTGGTCGTTACTACGTCATTTTAGAGTACAAATAAGATTAACATTAATAAACTTAGATATATAGGAGAAGGATATCTACAAGTTACTTCATAAACAGTTTAAATAATAAGTGGCTTTATTTATATCGTAAAGAAAAACAGTTCAAGCCTAATTTCCTCATCAATTTATTATATTACCAATTTGTCTCAACAGTTTTGTACGCGTAAGATATATACTACTACATAAAATTAGCTGTTTTGTTTAAGTAGAATAGTTGTTTTCACAGATACAGCGCCGGAGATCCACGTCCCCTCCTCTCTCCTCTCCCCCTCCCTCCCTTTCCCGTGAACAAAGGCTGGCAACGCTCTTTCGACTCCTTCGGTGTTAGTGTCTATGGACGGTGATGATCACTTAACATCAGGTGACGAGAATGTTCCTTTGCTGCTAAGACATTAAAAAAAATTTAATAAAACGAAAAGTTTAAAAAATTGTACCCCACTGTGGAATAATCCACTAAAAGGTAAGAGACAAGGTAGTTGCTATTGGATGTCATCGTCTTATTGAGTAAAATAATTCATTTCATATTTCAGATATTTATTTCGTTCTATTGAAATCCTCTGTCACTTCCACATTAATAGATGTTTATCAAAACATTTTCATAAACTATGAAATTAATTTTACTTAATTAGGCTATAATAATAATGAACACCTTTAGATTTTTACCTTTTGGTTACATTTTTTTGTGGTAAATGATGATTCAATAAAAAAAAATGAGCCAAAAATACTTTGTAAAATCAAAATAAGAAAATTTCTTTGCTCATGAAAGTAATCCACGACTTAGATTCTTAGTTCAACTTGATGTAGCAATTATATTTATTACAGTTGATGGTAAATTTTGAACAAAAAGGAATTCATTTTCAAAAGTTTATGGTAGTCTTAAAAACTTCTTTGTTTTGGATTCATTATTTGATTCTATTGTGTATCCATTACTTTTCCAAACAATGATACTGGGTGTATCACTATTCCTTGTAATGTACATACTACATTCAATATCATCCAGAAATACCACCTACCCATAGCGTGTATAATTAATTGATAAGTGTGTTGCGATAAATTTCTTTATTTTCGTAAAGTTATCTTTACTTAGAATTTGAAAGCCTTACCACCTTACGTAACCGCTTTTTATGTTTATAATATTTTAAAAAGCGGCAAATAACTGAGTAGCCATGATGAAACCCTTTGATAATAGAAGTATATCCTTTGACAAAAGAACCCGAATAAAGTTCAAACATTAAATTAATCACTGGGTGCCCACTAGTTTAAAAATTACATCATTTTCTTTTAACTAAAATGTCACAATAATTATGACCAATTTAACGTAAAATAAGTAAATTTTCTTAACGAAGATCTGAACGAAAATATTATTCATCAATTGAAATTGTTCGCAAAATGTCTGTATGTAATGGAACGTTTTTGAATGATGAGACTGAATTGAAAGAATGCAATTCAGAGTTACTTGCATGAATAACTTAAACTAGATGTTTCGTTAGACACCGCTAAAACACGCTTTTGTAATAAAGAATACATATTTCAAATTGTCTTTGTTCTCAGTATTGCATTCCTAAATAACGCGGTGTGTAACCCACAGCACCGTCTCCATTTCATCTCAGGACTACCAGACGCCGTACAGACCTCCATTCATTCGCGGTTGACATACCCTTCATCCGGACGAAGTGCTTCGCTTCGTCATTTATTATGCGAACCGCGAGGCAATGGAATGTGCTGCCTGCGTCTGTTTTTCTGACGCATGTGATGTAGCAATTGTTAAAAGAAGAGTGAATGTGCATTTACTGCGTGAACGCGTTATATCCTAGGCCTCGTCTTCACTTTAGATCAGGTGTGACAGAGGTCAAGCGTCGCACAGTTAATTATAAAAAAAAGGGATGATAGTAAGCGTGACCGACCGTATTGCGCTGACGCGGCTTGCGTCATACTAGCGACGCGTGGTATAGGGACCTGTGTACATGTAATATTGATACTTTATAACTCATCATAGGTTTGATTGAACTGATTGAAATGATAGTAAGAAACTTGTAATATCATTAGGTACCTACTCGACAATAGCAGTAATAATCTACTAAAAATTAGTTCCTAAAGATAAAAGAAAAAAATATTTTAACAGAAATACATATTAGCAATTATTAATTAAATATATAATTTCCAAACAACATCCTAACACAGCAGTCTCTAAGACTTTTGTTAGGTACTCATAAATACATTGTTACTAAAGAAATATAAAAGAAACTTTATTTCAATATAAGAAAAGCATAAAATCCTACGTCCATATTAGATATCAGCTTTTAAACTGTATGTTCTAACTACGCAATATACACAATGTATATTTAATAATACATACGTGGGTGAAACACGACCCAAATAGTTGCAGATAAAACCGTCACAATATACGATAGGCTACAGGAAAAATGTATAGGAAAACTCCGATAGAAAAGAAAATTCTATCGCAACATATTGCGAATATAGAGAAAGTACTGAAGGATTTTTCTTTATATGACCGTTGGACCAAATGTTTGTTGTTTATTATTGTAATGTTTGTTTCGTTTGTAATTTGTTTTATTTTAGGAAGATTTTATGAGTTAATTTTTATTTATGTTTTAGCGTTTAGCCACAATTTAACCTCATGTAAAGTGATGATATGGGTTGTGGCCATGGAAAATAACATTCTTACAGTGTCAACCTTTTTTTTTTAACGTGGGGAGTCCCTTATGGATACGCCTCCCTCCCGGGGGAGAGGGTGAGTTATGTCCGACTCGCACGGACTAAAACCCCACGGTGTACGTCTTCCGCTATAGTTAAGGCGGCACGAGATCTCTATAGACTTCATCGTGCCGCCCCAGCGGTTGGCCTAGCAGCAAAAGGGTCGCCGCCGGGCCCCGTCTTGTTAGGAGACAGCCGTGTACACACCGGCCATCTCCTCCGTCCGTCGGACCTATGCAATGGGAAGGTGGGCCCCCCGACCCCTCTTCCCTGGTCCGGTTACAGTGGGAGGAGGCGGCCAAACTGCCGCCTCCTCCTGCCCGTCCCCCGTTGGCGGAGACGGTCACTTTGAGGGTCTTGCTCACGGACCCTCTCCGCCGCCTCCTTCTGCGAGACAACTTCCTTGCAGAAGGAGGCCATTGCATTCCAGTTATCCTCACTACCGAGCATGGCTAGCAGTGTCAACCTAAGGCAAGGTCAACCATCTGCTAACGTCGGGTTCAACCCGCAATGACGCTTTTTAATTACTCTTAGTTCTTTCTCAAACGTTTTCTGTTGCAATAAGACATGACAGCGGTTAATCAATTCCAAGCAGAAGTGCAAAGAAACGACACCCTGATATTTAATTATGGTTTTCGACAAAGTAACGCTATTATCAATCAAACAAAAAAAAGTTGCGGCAGTCCTAAGGACTGCCTATAGAAATGAAAACTCAAAACAATGAAAGAAGTGTGTTCTCGTTTGAATTTTCATATATGTCAATATTTAAATTTTAGAACTTGTTTATTGAAATTATTAACATTAGTGTGGGTTTCATATCTATTGGCACTCGAAGCTATAATTATATACATTTTTATAAAGTCTAATAAGCAATCAAACGTATGGTGAGCTGCGGAATATCGATATAACATGTTCCCAGGCCCTTATACTTACGTGCCGCTAAGCTGACGCAAGCCGCACAAGCGTGATACGCGGTCACGCTTTACTAGCACCTCATGGCGCGAAATTATAACTTTATCTCCTGCCAAAAATACCACTCAATGTGCCTAAAGAAGCTTTCACTTTAAAAAAACTATTTTAAATTATATGAAACTAACGAGCCCGGCGACGTTAACCTGCGTTGATAAAAATAATAATAATATACGATATATATTTTTTCCTCAAAGATCACTGTATCTACTGGTGTAAACAACATGAAAATCCGTTTAGTAGTTTTTTTAACTTATCGCGAACAGACAGACAGACAGACGTGGCAAAGGACTTTGTTTTATAATATGTACTGATGATAAATAGTTTATATCTTCTACACAAATAATACGAATGTAAATCTATGTATGAATGTAATAAAATACATTTAAAACAATTTTAGAAATGCCTGTCTGTCTGTTTGTATGAACACATATCACTGCTAAATACTTCCTTCATGATAAAACCTCTTCAAGAAAATCATAAAGCATATCTTCCAGTAACGCTAAGTCTTTGTTTTATTAAAATCGGTTCGGTCTATCAAAGGCTATTGCACTTGCAATGACGACGCCATTTTAGTACGAGAGAAAAATAGATTTGACGAAGTCGTGTGCACAGCTAGTTAAATAATAAAACTAGTTCCAATAAATAAGTCGCCAACATCAGACAGTATGAACAAAAACTTTGAAAATATCTAAAACTATATAAGATCGAAGCGTCTAATATACGGAGGGAACGGGTGGCGGTGCCCATCCATCATTATTATTGGTAAGCGAAGGTCTCTGAACGATATTTGCGCGTGTATGTAGTTGACAGGAATTGATAACGCCTTTGTAAACGAGCACAATGGTCAATTTGTTTTTTTTTTAACATATTTGTTTGTATAACTTATCTAATATGTGCTGTTTCGGCTTACAAATATTTTTTTATCGAAACTACTGTGTAAATATAGTATATTTTATATAAACAGATGCATCAGTAATAAATATAATACAACCAAAAAAAGTCGAAGTTATTTTTTAAACGAAAAATAAATTATTCATATCACCTACATATTATAAAGAAAGTCCTCCACCGCGTCTCTCTGTCTGTATGTCTGTTCGTAATAAACTCAAAAAGTACTGAACAGATTTCAATTCGGTTTTTATTAGTAGATAGACTGATTCACTAGGATGGTTTAGGTATATTACTTGTCAAGATTTTATGTCAATTGGTTGAAATATAACGATTATAGTTGGAAGTGTCGAAAAAAGTCAAGCCGCCTCGGAGCTTTCGTTGAAAACGCTGCCTAATCCCTTGGGTATATAACAAAATAATTAAGATAATAAACAAAGCAGACAAAGTCGAGGGAATCAGCTAGTTTTAAATAAATTGTTCATTTTATAGTTACAGTCTTCGTAAAACTTTTTGACCGTTCTGAATACAGTTTTCATTATATAATAGACTAAAAAACTAAAATTTGATCAACACAAATTATATTATTAAAAAAATCTTTTAAAATATTAGGTTTTGTTTTGAGGAATTGTAAGAATTTTAAGAATTGCAGTACTAAAATACACCTATATAACTCATTAGTAAACCTCATTTAGAATATTGCAGTCTAATCTGGAATCCACATTATGATATTTATATTTAAAAAAACATAGAACGAATGATTTTTATGGCATCTTTGTTACAATAGCAAAGTTGACAGAGGCATTTATAACACCAATCTACAAATCAGGATCAAGGTCTAACGTAGAAAACTACCGTCCAATTTCATTGCTTTCAGTATTCAGTAAATTATTTGAGTTATTAGTCCACGATCAGATATACAATTTTTTAGCAATGTCCATTCCCGCGGCTCAACATGGGTTTATGAAAAGAAGGTCCACACTAACTAATTTAACAATATACTCAGACTATATAGCGAAGGGGATGGATCAGGGCTTCCAGGTGGATGCTGTATACACCGACTATTCCAAATGTTTTGATAGAATAAATCACGATATTTTGGTACAAAAACTATTAAACATCGGTGTACATGGTGACTTATTGAGATGGTTCCAATCTTATATCCTTAACAGACATCAAGCAGTGCGAGTAGGAATACATATCTCACGCTTTGAAAGAATTCCCTCAGGCATTCCACAGGGATCACATCTCGGGCCGTTATTGTTTAATATATACGTCTCCGATATATTTACCTGTTTTCAACATTCAAAATATCTAATGTATGCAGATGACAAAATTTTCAAAGTAGTCCGTGGTATTGACTTTCATTGACACTGTGCTTTAACTTAGGCACGTAGAGGATTGCGTATAACTTTCGATTTTTTCTACATAATTACGTCAAATATTAGGCACATATTTTTAAATTGATTTAGAACGAGAATCGAGTGCAGAGTACCCTCCATAAATGTTGCTAAAGTCTAAACTTTCAGCCTGTATATTATGGATTTAATATTGTGGTATTTTTGAATAATTAATTTATAAAGTGAATCCCACATTGTATTTAAATATTTTCTCTAGTAAAGCTATCATTACCTTAGCTTTAGTTTTACTTTTTATTAGTAAATACCTTAATTTCGTTAATCAGAGTATGCGGTACCGAACTCCCGGCTGGCGCTCGGACTTTCTTAGAAAACGCACAAGAGGCCGTTTGCACACTCGGTGAATGGTTTCGTCGATGGCGCATAGAAGTCAATCCTGATAAGAGTGCTGCGATACTCTTCGATGCCAAGCAACGCACTAATAACCTTCAGCCCATCAGGCTATACGAAACCGATATACCTTAGGCCGGCGAGGTCAAATATCTCGGTGTTACATTAGATAAACATTTAAAGTTCGAGTCACATATACCTATATATATAGTGACTATAGTCACTATTTATAAGGAGATTTTTAATCCAATTTTTACTCTTTGCTTACGATTCTTTAAACAATTTTATACAATAAAAAAAACAATAAAAATGGAATTAGTTAAATAACTGCAGCCGTTCTGATGCGCTTATAAATTTTCGACAATTGATTTTTATTACTACTTAACCTCTACAATCCTGTTAATGATTATAAGTTACGCCTATATTTTTTTAGAATATTATATCTCAACTATTATGGATATTTAAACTGATATAAAACTTAGATATTATTTTTACAAGTCCTATATCTGCCAGTGAAAGCCTCCTCAAACACGGATCGGTTTCAGAGTTGAATCCGGATAACTATCTATTTATAGTTAGTTTATATCTGCATTTACTATAAATCATATCATTACTATGAATCATAATATACCTACTTATATATACATATGTTTAAGATACATTCCACTTTTAAAGATTATTGATCTTTATATCCACGTAGCCACGACTGAAAACGCAGAACTGAGGTTACCACCTTTTTTGTTTCTCGAACTGACTACGTTATTGACCTGGCTGACCTGGCAAGGTCTTAACAGCTTCACCGGACTGGGTTACCAGCTATGCCGCCAGTCAGTTTATGCTGAATCGTTTGTTGTATTGTATGATATATTGTTTGTAAAGTTTAACTTTTTATATATTTTTTGTTATACATAATACATTTTTTCAACTCCATTTTGACGTGGTAACGTGTTATAAATCGATGAACGCCGGCTGCGCGCACGCAATAGCATGACTCATTGCCACGTTCCACTTGAGCCGAGCGTGCAAAGGAGAGCCCGGAACAAGCGATAGAGAGGCGCGATCGGCTTAAGCGTTCAGCTTGTGTCGCATATATCTATTTACAGAATAACTCAATTCAATTCATAAAAGTATACCATTTTTCATAATTTTTTTCTTAGGATATTATCGCGTAAAATTATCGTCCGTAAACGGACTGTACAGACAACCATTTCAATTCAATTGCTTTATTCGGGGTGCTTACTGCAATAAAGATATTTTAATCTAATAAAATTACCAATAAGAGTTGATCGATCCCTCAGTACACTTTTTCTGGTTATAAAATACCGTATGTTCTTTACTGTACCTGTGACAGTATATATACAAAATTTCATGACAATCGGTTCAGTAGTTAGATATTATATGATATGATATTAATTATATATATTGTTCTTTACTGTACCTGTGACAGTATATATACAAAATTTCATGACAATCGGTTCAGTAGTTAGATATTATATGATATGATATTAATTATATATATAAATTAAAAAAATACGTTTTATAATTTAGGCTCTGAGAAGGCGCTTATGAACGTCAAAGATACCACCGGTTCGAAAAACAACCCTGTTACCGAGAAGAACCGGCAAGAAACTCGATCTCGTTTATTTTTGTAAGATACATGTTTTTACTAAACATAGATAGCCACATTCGTTTTTAGAGAATGAAAATTTTAAGGTGGAAGAAACAACGATAAAACTATTATTAGTTTCAGCATGAATGAGTCGGCTCGCCCGGGGTACTACCACCTTCTCACAGAACACCGACGTGAAGTAACAGTGCTAGCATTGTTGCGTTTCGTTCGGTTAGTGAGAGCGCCGGAGGCCTTACTCCTTTCCCCCTCCCCATTTCCCATCTTCCTATCCCCACTCCCCCTCCCTCAAAGACAGGCCGGGCTTCCCTGGTGTTGCTAGTTTCTATGAACGGTGGTAATCACTTAACATCAGGTGACCCACCTGTTCGTATGCCTCCCTTTGACATAAAAAAAATAATCCTCATTTCCAGACGTCACCATCGTTCACATATTGATCCACCCTATAATAATAGCCTTTAGACATTAAAAACCGATTGACTTGGTGCTTGAACTTACTATCCGGCAAATCGGTAATGTGCTTTGGGAATTCTTTATAAAACCTAACACTATTATTCCTTTAAAAACTATTTTTTAACTGACATTTACAATTTTACTGTTTATGGGATCGCATAACGGTGGTGATTATCGGTATATCATCGACTCCAAATTACTTTGCGTAGCAAATATTCGCGTTTCAAATAATACGCATTTCTAAATATCGTTGGATATATGTTGGATAAATATATTTTAGAGAGAAGCCAACCAATTATCTATACTACAGAGGTATATACCACAGACAACCGAAGCAGGCAACATATGTTCTTACTGCAAGGATATTTCTCACGCGTTCTGATTCGCTCACAAGATTTTATTTATACCCTAACTTAGTAATTACAAGACACGCGAGCTTCACAATATCCTAGCAAATATTATATAAGCGAAATTGTGTTTGTCTGTTACGCATTCACGTCGTAACTACTCAGCCGGCCATCTTGAATTTGGGCATACACATCGTCAGGGATATAGAGAAGAACGTAGGGTAAACTCATCTAGAAAACCGTGAGCAAAAACTAGTTCTTTGATATTTTCCGAGCTTTGAATACGGGAACTGCCAATGAAATGTAGGTTTTAGGATTGCACGCATAAAACGTTTCACGCATTATATTTCCTGCTTATCATGAAAATATCTTTCTCCAGGTGGAAAATAGAGAAAAGTACGACGTTCAGTTACCGACGTGGTGCAACCTCTACCTGGTGTCGCACTACGCTGTAGTTTTGTACGGTTTCTTCGAATTAGCCTCCAGACATATGGTAAGTAAAACGCTTCAGAGTTTACTTAAGCAAAGACAATGAAATATACACAATATTATCTTATAAAAGTTAAATGACAATAGCATTATATATTGTATAGTTTAGAGCTAAGGATAACCCGTTACTTATGTATTAACGCCACCGCAGCTACATATATGATAGTAATGAAGTGCAATTAGGTTAGGTTAGATTTATCTTTATATGGACAGGCAGGAGGAGAAGGCGCTTCGCCCAACTCCTCCTGCCACCGTAGCTGGACCTGAGGGGATGGGCCGGGGGGCCCATCTCCTCATTGCACGGGTCCGGCGGACGAGGGGGGGCAGCCGGTGTGTACCCGGTCTGTCCCTCTATAGGTAGGAGCCCGGCGGTCACCTTCCGCCGGGCGGACCGTGGGGGCGGCTCTACAAGGTTGATTAGCTCGCTCGATCCCTTGCCGCCCCCACAAAACAGTCTGTCGGTACACCGTGGGGTTTTAGTCCGTGCGACTCGGACATAACCCACCCTCTCCCCCGGGAGGGTGGCGTATCCATAAGGGATTTACCCACGTTAAAAAAAAAAAAAAGGGTGTCTCAAGTCTTAGATGTTATTCGACACCCCTTACGCACCTAAACTCTCATTAATGTTGATTTCACCTATCCTTCGGGAAGAATATGTTTTCTTTATAAGACTTTTAACTGTACCTGTGGCAACGTGTATGTAAAATTTCATAACAACCGGATGTATAGTTAGGGTAGTGAAAAGGGAACGAACAAACTAACGAAATACAACTTATAATTTCAGTTAGGATTTATTATAATTTACAGTGGAATATTTTTAAATGTCCGTTTTTATGAGATATCAAAATATTCCAATTATGATTTCGTGATAATACTAATCAAGCTGATGCCCTTGATATATCACAGATAAGTATAATATTATTAAGAATGACAAATAATTTGTTTTTATAATTTTTTAGTTAAGGTAATTTATATATAAAGGGCATATTCAGTACGAGTTTCGTAGTTTATAAGTTCAAGTGCAAAATTTAAGCAAAGGTATTCGTAACACATTAAATCGAAAGCATACCAAAATAAATAAAATAAACACCTTACATATTACCTAACTAATATTTACAGATAATGTATGAATAAAAATATATTTTAAAAGAGAACTTCAAATTTCATCCAATTTATAACGCAACTAATGAAAAACCCATTGAGAATAGTCATGTTTATTGGATATAATAAATTTATATTAAACAGCAGATGCATTATTTCCAATTTTATAAATATTAGTTCCTTATATATGAAATTAACGTTTTTTATGGGAGAAGTATTTAGCCAGTATCGAGCATTTACTGCGTGAACATCCAAGGCCTCGTCCTCACTTTACATCAGTGTGCTTAGTGTGAGTTTTTGTACGTACTCGAACGCGTTGACGTTCACTACGACTTGTATGGGATTTTAAAAGCGCCATCTAGTTGCTCGCTTGTCAGGCATCGTTTGAGAGTGCGAGTTTTGTTTGTTTACTTTATAGGTATCAAGTTTCGAAACGCGAGTATGCGTGAGTACGTAAAGGCGCGTAAATGCTTATTTGCGAGTGCGAGTTACAATGAAGTGCCATTTTGACGTTCCAAACCGAAACATATTCATATTTACGCTAGTATATGTTTCACTGTGGGTTTTTTCGTGAAAAGTTTAGCTTTATAGAGTAAAAGTGTTTTTATAGCATAAATTGTATAGAAGTACGTTATTTTTTGTGTTGAAAATGTTCAAAATACTGAGAGCACAAGATATAAGAAATAATATGGCCATTGTTCATACAAAAGTTCGCAGTAGCAATGATCCATTAGAAGATCTTATGGAGATTCATATTATAAAAAAGGTATCAACTTCACAAAGAAAGCATTACAGTGTTTGTGTAAAGAACTTATACGACAAACAAATCTAAAGTCTTCATCACTACGAGTTACCATGAAAATAAAGGTAAATATTGTTGATCTTTAATAAGTGAACTTTTTATCATATAAGTGCAATAATCGTGATCTCTACAAAATGTGACTAAGTTGAAATAGCAAATCAAGGTAATGTCTCAGCAGTAATATAAACAAAAATGGGTACTTGTCTCTAAAAAGTTACTCGCAGGCAGATTTCGTTGTCACATAATTGATATATCTATACTAATGTTATAAAGAGGTAAAGTTTGTGAGTTTGTGACGTTGAAGGGGGTAATCTCATGAACTACTGGTTTGGTGGTGGTATTGTGGTATTTGAAATGGCAAAATGGATGCACTGCGCCTGATGGTAAGCACAGTACAATCCAAAAACAATGGCGACTACCGAGTGACACACTATTCATCACTGGCCGCCGCTGTCATATCGGCCTGCGAAAAGCTGGATATGCACAGGCTGATCCTGAAACGCGACCCGCAAAAGCGAATCACTATGACGGGCTTTTTCGCCATATACATGGTGGTTGCGACCCAATCAGGCTGTAAAACCCTACAACCCCACTTTCGCTATTGCCTCGTTCGTTATTTAGCAGGGTGCACCACGTGCAGGTGAGGTAGGCTTGGATGTCTCAAGTCTTAGATGTTATATGACACCCCTTACACCACAGAGATCATCAAAGACAAATAGGAGCGGAGCACTAATGAAGAATGTTTCAAGATCGGGGTTTTTTCCTCTGGAGAGCTGCCGCTGCGTGTTAGCGATGGCCTAAAGTAACTATTCCACGGCGACGAAGTCTCGGGCAGAGGCTAGTATTATATAGAGGCAGCACTGTGTTTGGTTCGCTAAAGATTAGTTACAGCTGGTACATGCTCTGTATTTTCTATCTTGAAGCGATATTTAGTCGTTTCTAACTTTGTTCCTCTCAAATACGTAATTAGGAAACCAATCTTCCTTCTCCAATATCTAGATAAACATACATATAGAATTAAGAACATAAGTGCTGAAGAAAAAAAGGCGACGAGGGTTCGGTACATTACTCACTTAGAGAGTTCTGTGTTTGACAGACAGGGTGCACCCCTGCGAATAAAGCCGCCAATTTTTCAAGACCTTTGAATTTTATCAGCGGTCCTTCTACACAGTCTATGTTAAGATGTCCTTTGAAGGGCATGGGAGGTCTGTTTGAAATGGTAAGCTAAATCTGTACTCGAATTGGGAGAATACTGCAGAAATATTTGATAAGGCTCTTAAATTTGGACGTGTTTAAGCAGGTAAAGAAGGGAACAGTTTTAAATTTCTCCCTTTTTTATTCTAAAATTATTTATGTAATATTGTATCTAAAAAAAATGAATATAACAAACCTGTAGCGGAAGATCTGTATATGAAAATTGATAAATAGTTTAGTTTTCGATTGAAGAAACTATATTACAATAATTGTAATATAATGTAATTGTAATATAGGTACATCCAGTCTATTATTTCATGTGTAAAACGTCAAACAGTAGGAAGGGATGGATAACAGCATTAGAGGCTCTTGCGGACAGCCCTGACTTATGTTATTACATTTCCATATAATCATGACATCAGTGCATTAAAGTCACCACTGCTCTTTCCATTTTTTATTTTTCTCTTTTTCAAGTCTTCTTATGTTCTGTCGCCCAAAAAGTTCAATTTAACTCTACAAGTTAAAGAATCCAACTCTTCCCTGGGCCTTAATATGATATCCGTCTATACCGCGACCATATTGAAAAGTTTCTATAAACAATATATTCTTCAACAAAACTAGCTACGCATCGATTTAGGCGGGTTACGTATACAAACGCAGATTTGTTTATTTACTTGTTAGATTCGTGAATGTTACATTTCTTTACTATTATCTATAAACTATACTTTTTAGACAAAATGTGCTACATTTATGTATACAAAATCGGTAGTTTCGTTACACAGAAATGTAAATTAATCAATGACATTACACAAAATTATATGAAGCAGTAATAAGTGTACCGTGAGACAACGTCAATCGAATCGCCAACACAAAATGAACTCACACTCGCATGTACTCGGGTCTCGGTACATTTCCCGTAACCTCGGTGATCGCATAGTTAAAGTTATTCGATATTTTTTTGCAAACTCACACTAAGCACACAGGTGTGATTGAGGTCACGCGTCGCACAGTGTATTATAAAAAAAAAAAAAACAAAAAAAAGTAAAACGAAATAAATATCATAAAGTTCTATGATATATTATCAATCGAACTATACTATTAAACCATAATATAACAACAAAACCTTATAAAGTCCAAATCTAATCTTCTTCTTCTATCTATACATATAATAAAAATGAAGTGTCTGTATGTAATATCAAAATAATTTTTTTTTACTACTTTGGTACGAAAGTATACACGCTACTGATAACAAAAATGCAATTTTTAAAATTTTTGTCGGTCTGTCTGTTTGTTCTGGGTAATCTCCGAAACGGCTAGACCGATTTTGACAGACATTTCACTGACACATAGCTGAAATTACAGCAGGTTTCTTAGGCTACTCTAAATTAGACTGGGTATTAAACGCGGTTTCATCTGCAATGCTATCTCCAAAATGGTTGGACCGATTTTCACGAAACTTTCAGCAGCAGATAGCGGACATCATTTCAAGTAATTTAGTTTATTTTAATTTAGACTATCTGTTAACCGTGGCTTCGCCCGCAGTACTATTTTCAAAACAGGTCGATCGATCTTCACATAACTTTCACTGGCAGATAGCTGATATTATAAAAAGTAATTTAAGCACTTTTAGTTTATACTAGCTGTTAACCGTGGCCTCGCCCGCAGTACTATCTTCAAAACGGTTCGATCGATCTTCAGATAACTTTCAATGGCAGATAGCTGATCTTACAAAAAGTAATTCAAGTAATTTTAGTTTATACTAGCTGTTAACTGTGGTTTCGCCCGCAATGCTATGTCCAAAACGGTTAGACCGATTTTCACGGGATTATCACTGGTAGATAGCGAACCTAATAAAAAGTAATTGAGGTTATTCTATTTTAGACTAGCTGTTACCGACGACTTTGTCTGCATGAAATTTAGCAAGATTTCAACTTATTCTTTATTTTTAATAAGAGATATAATTATCAGCTTATTGTTTACAATTTCACATCATAATTATTAATAACATTAATGATATAGAGGTCTTCCAAAAAAGATCTTAGAACTTAGATCTTATAAAAGTATTACGTAAAGTGTTCCATAATACAATTTCTTGCGCAACAGACAAGCGTTTATTTTTTGTATAGTCACAGAATCTTAATTATAATAATGGCAATGTATATGAAATATAATGTAAATGTAAATCTTAATAATAATATTTTAAGTTATTGTTTCGTTGTTCCTTACACAGTGTAAGTGAGCACTGAGATAGTTATATGGTGGGTTAAGGTTCCAAATGTGTTGCTGATGACAAACCTCATTTGGCACGCTTTTTGTATTTATATATCTACTGAGCACGTTACATGTTACTTTTAGTGGCGTGCGTGTCGTACCTACAATTGTCTTTAAAGAGCGTTTCTGTAATTGTACATAGTCTCACAATTATATAATTCTTTAATACGGTTTTAAAAAAACGCGAGCTACGGGTTCAGCTAGTGCATTAATAAAATTCCACACACATCGCTAACAGAAAACGTACAAAACTTTATAAACAGTCTAAACAAATTCGCAAAAGATTTAATTCAAAATAAATTCAACAAACATTCAACTAAACGTATAGAATGTATGATATTTGATGCGAAACTACCAAAAACATTCTTTAAACCGAAAATCAAAAATATAATATAATAGTAAAATAAATACATTTCCCAATACTTCGAACTTTAGAGTATGCGTGACCGTGTCGACAGAGTCACGCGTACGTAGAAGGCGCGTCGTCCACTTCTCGTCCTTTGCCTTATCTACGTTATTGCACAGATTAGATCAACACAAATAAACTTATAAATACAGGAGAAAGGCGTTTTCAGATGAGTTCGTAAAATCTCTAAGTACGTTTATTAAAAAAAATAGTTCAAATTTAATTTCGAAAGAAACGGGTGAGTTTAAATTAATTTAATAAAAAAAATTATTCAACTATTTTTTAGAAATTGCTTTTTCACTCGAGTGACATAACTATTTACATACATAATAATACATAAAACACACACTTTTATATATAATCAAGGTAAAAAGTAGAAAATAATTTTAAATATAGAGTGTTCTGCTCTAGAGATGGTAAAATAAACTGGTTTATTTAACATTTTATTTTTATTATAATCTGGTGAAAATGACATCTCTATAATAGTTTAGGATTCACGGTCCTTTTCGCACTTGATTACTATCAAGCTAATTTTCCGTGTGTTGCTTCGTTTCGACGCCCAATAATTTCTTGTGCGAAAATTCTCGATTGCGGTAGCTAACGGAGGTAGCAAGGATAAAATATGTCGATTTGATAATTCTCAAAAATCTATTACTAACTGGGTTTTCTTTTGTTAAATGTCAAGATAAATATCTAAATTATTTGAAAAAATATTTGTCCTACAAAATGTATGGTTTGATGGTTAACTAAAGTGCTTAAAACCGAACTCAACATAATCAAAACCGACCTTCAAGAACTTCGAAGCTCTGTTACGTACCTTAGCGATATGCACGATGACATGGAAAATACCATCACAGCACTAATAAATGGTAATAAAGAACTGAAAGAAAACAGGCATAAATTGACGGCTGCGGTATCAGAGTTATCAGATCGCATTAATAACTTTGAACAACACCTACGAGAAAATAACCTGAAAATCCATGGTTTACCTGAACAGCGCACTGAAAATCTCCTTACACTTTTACAACAATGTGCAAAGGTATTCAACCACAAACTGACTGGATATATTAAACTGTACTAGAGTTGCCAAACAGAACAAAGACAATAATTTGCATCGTACTATTGTGGTAAAATTTCGAAACAAATTTGTCGAGATGAGTTCTATTCTGCTGTCCATAGGTACAACAAATCTGGCCATGCGAATAAGCTTAATATAGCGATCCTAGGGCTAGCGGGAGAAAAGAAACCAATTTTTGTGGCTGAACACCTGTCCCCTACTAATAAGCATCTACACGCTCTTACACGAAGAAAGGCAAAAGACCTGGGTTATAAGTTTGTCTGGATACGAAATGGTCGTATTTACATGAGAAAGGATTCTAACTCCAAACACATTCATTCATAAAGAACTTGAGCACTCTTAACTCCATTTAAGTTTCTGTTCATAACTATACTAGGTATTTCCTTCTAAATGTTTTAGTAAAACTAAGTTGAATCAAAATGGCTCTCTCAAATTACTACCAAAACAATCGTGGTATAAAGATCAAAACTAGCTACATATACAATGCAATATTATGTAATAATTACGATATAATATGTTTTTGTGAAACCTGGTTAGATTGCTCCATATTTTTTTCAAAGATATTTGACAATAGTTATCAAGTATCACGACGAGGCCGGGATAACACTTTTCTGAGACGTTATAATAAGAACCACGTACTTATAGCTTTGTCCAAAGATCTCGATGTAGTAATAAAAAATATTTAGCAATCAGATTGGTTAGATCTTTGGTTAGAAATTAGAATAGATCAGAGGCTGTTGTTAAATTTATGCACCGTATTTATACCAAATTACATACCAACTGTTATCTTTGACGAATTTATTAGTAGGTATTTTGAAATTGTACATGCGTCTTCTACTAATGCTACCACTTGTATAATCGGGGATTTCAATTTGGGTGATATGAAATGGTCGTTAGACAATAGCTATCCTCTGACACATACTTGCGATAAATCTAAGCCAGTTTACGATTTGATTCACACTACAACCTTACACCAGTTGAATTATGTAATCAACCAAAAAGACATTTTTTTTTCGAACTGACTTCGCTATTGATCTAGCAAAGTCTTAACAGCTTCACCGGACTACCACTAAAATGACAGAATGTTAGACTTGGCTATCGTTGATAAACCAGACATTTATTCGCTTACACAACCAGAACCAATCTACCGACCAGATGTACAACACCCCCCGCTAGAAATTAAGCTAACTCATACCTCTTAAATATAATCCTGTATCATGTATGTTTTCATGAAACTAATTACGACGATTGCATAAAAGACCTTGACAGTATAGATTGGGATCACAACATTGATTTCGAATGTGATGATTATGTTGAATTATTTTACAACACAATCCATTTAATAATTGAAAATCATACACCTAAAATAAAGCAGACAAAAAGTAGTTACCCAAACTGGTTTTCAAAAGACTTAATTAGGTTATTCAGACTTAAAGCTAAGTATCATTCAAGATACAAAATGTATGGAAACCCACGAGATTATGATACTTACTCTTCGTTGCGAACTAGAGTAAAGGTTTTGACAAGTCATTGTTACAAAACCTATATATCAAATATTGAAGCTGATTTAAATTCTAATATAAAAGCTTTCTGGCGATACACTAAAAGTAAAACATTGACGAATTTTATTCCTAATACTATGTCTTATAAAAATAATGTAGCTGGCATGGGTAGCGACGTTGTCAATTTCTTCGCAAATTACTATTCTTCTGTTTATAATAACTGTCCCGTAGTAAACTATACACCTACTTTATTCTTTCAAATTATTCTTTATACAAGTTACAGATACCAAAGCACTCTGACTACGGTCGATTAAAAAATGTTGACATCACAAAAAATGCTGGACCAGACTGTATTCCCCCTTTCTTTATTCGTCAATGTGTAGAAGCATTAGTAATACATTTTTAATAAAAACAGTAATTTTTAATAAATCTTTAAAAAATGGTACTTTCCCTTCTCAATGGAAAATAACCAAAGTAACTCCCATATATAAGTCAGGTGATAAAAAAGGTTGGAAACTCCCGCCTAATAATTATCCTGCTTTGCAAATGTTTTTGAAAGTTTACTATATGATCATCTTTATAATCATTAACGACATAAGATCAGTTCAAAACAACATGGTTTTATCTCGGGACGCTCTACAACCTCCAATCTAATTGAATACATAACTTATCTATGTGAATCTTTTAATAAGAAAATACAGGTCGATGCCATTTATACAGACTTTTCAAAGGCTCTTGATCGGGTCAATCACTCTGTTCTTTTAGCAAAACTGGCTCATCTAGGTATCCACGGTGACCTTTACAGAGGGATAAGTTCATATATATCAAACAGATCACAGTTGTTTGTACTTTTTGGTTTTGACTCGGTACCATTTCTTGCTACATCAGGTGTACCACAAGGTTCTAATCTAGGCCCTCTTTTATTCTTAGCATTTATTAATAATCTCCTGGATTTATTAAATTGCAAATGCCTGGCATATGCGGACAACATCAAAAAATTTCAAAAGATTTCTGGAGACAACGGCACATTTCAGCTCCAAAACAACCTCAATATTATATAATCTTGGTGTATCGAAAATGGTATGGCACTAAATAAACAAAAATTTAAAACCATAACATTAAATAAAAATAAAGTTCGTTATACTTTCAATTATAACATTTAAGGAGTCAATATTGATCGAATAGACATAGTGCGAGTTCTAGGTGTCATGATTGATTCTAAATTATCATTTAGACCACACTTCGATCACATCAGAAGCAAAGCCAATAGAATGCTCGGGTTTATTACACGTACAGCCAAAGCACTTAAATCTATTAAATCAAGGACCATTTTGTATATTACTTTGGTTCGTAACATGCTAGAATATTCTTCATCAGTGTGGTCCCCGTTGTATAAAGGTCATATGGAAATGGTTGAGTACATCCAGCGATGCTTTTAAATGATAATGCGCATAAGTAAGCTTGGTATCAGAAATAGAATCACTGAATACAAAGATAGATTTCAAAAATTCGATCTTAAAAGTGTTGAACAGCGAAGATCTATAGCTGACTTATGTATACTTCACAAAATAGTAAACGGTACCTTTGGTAGTGAACTACTCGGGCAAATCTATTTCAGCATACCAACTCACTCAGTACGAGCTCATCAATTATTTAATTTACCAGCAGTTAATAACAACGTATAAAAAAACAATCCGTTGTATCGAATGTGCAAGTACTATAACGAATTCTGTGTTCACAAAGACATATTTAATGACAGCTATAAAATAATTATTTAAGACATATTGTATCAGAAACATAGACGTATGATAATTCTGTATCCTCAATATTTATTTTGTCATCACACTAGGCTAACTGTGGTTATTGTTAAAATTGATAATGTTGTGTACAATTTATAATTGGATTTCAGATTTATTATTTTATAATAGTTTGTTACCCATATAATTTCAATCTGTTATCTGTAATTGTACCTTTTTATAAAAATAAAAATAAAATAAATAACAATTATGTATATTTGCCGAATATGTTATTATTTCAGGATGTTATTATATTGGTCTCTAATATTATAAATATAAATGTTATTAATAATTTCTAGCTGGGCGATATTTTTTTTAAATTGTTTCTTTATATTCAACACGTTTATCACATCGCCTTTTATATTAATTTTATATTAATTGTTATTTTAGTGAAAATGTCAAAACCAATCCATTTGAACAACGCAGTCCAATGGTATATGGACGAGTTGACTTCGCGTATTGTGGCCAAAACAGGCAACCCGACCGACAGGTTTCATCTCGGTAAAATAATATTACATAGTATGAAAGAAACTGATCCTGAAATGATTATGCAGGTATGGACAATGTTACCCTAATATGTTTAGAATAATCACTGAAAATTAAGTTATTTTAGCAAGCCCCTAAAGTTAGTTTAAATTAGTTAAAATATATTTCAAAGTCAACTACAACTTTATCCCATCGTGTTCGAGTTAAAAGTTGCGATAATTTTAGTTTTTTTTTTTTTATGTCATTGATGACAAACGAACAGGTGGGTCACCTGATGTTAAGTGATCACCACCGTCCATGGACACTAACAACACCACAGGAGTCGTAAATGCGTTGCCACCCTTTGGGGGGAAGGGTTAGAGGAGGGAGAGGAAGAGGAGAGAGGAGAGGGGAGGGGAGGTGGGCTTCCGGCGTTCTCACTGACCGAACGAAACGCAACAATGCAAGCACTGTTACTTCACGTCGGTTTTCTGTGAGAGGGTGGTGCTACTCCGTCCGAGCCGATCCATTCATGCTGTAGCCAGTAATAACTTCAGCGTGACTCTACCACCATTAAAAATTTTAGTGATTTTTAGTGATTTGATTTAGTGATCAACTCGTTGGCGTTCTATAGATACCTCATTGTCATTGATACAGCAATATAACACGCACTTTTATTTCTATTTGGAAGCACTAGCAGATACTTTTTGTTATTAACAAACTTGTATTTTTAAAGTAACGAACTCATTTGCCAAAGTCTTTTAATCTTGTGTAAGTATATGTGTGTCTAATGTGTAACTGATTAATTTATTTACCTATAATATAAAATAATATTCGACGTAAAAATAAATGCCAAATGTATGCAGATTTCGTCATTAGATTAGATTAATTGAATTAAGGTGTAATGGAAAAATGACAATACAAATATTATGATATTTGATGATAATAGTAATGCATGTTCGTAAATAAGTCACCGGTGGTAAAATTAAGCTATATAGCTCAAACAGAATATAATGTTTACTTAAATATTTTAGGTGGTAGAGCCACGCTGAAACTATTACTGGTTTCAGCATAAATGGGTCAGCTCGCCCGGTGTAATACCACCCTCTCACAGAAACACCGACGTGAAGTAATTGTGCTTGCATTGTTGAGTTTAGTTCGGTCAGTGAGAGCACCAAATGCCCACCTCCCCTCTCCTCTCCCACCTCCCACTCCCCTCATTCCCTCCAAGCTCAGGCTGGAAACGCATTTGCGACTACCCTTGTGTTGCTAGTGTCTATGGACCCTGGTGGTTACTTAACATCAGATGATTCGCCTGTTCGTTTGCCTCCTATGATATAAAAAAAAAATACTGACCGCAAGAATAGTAGGTACTCGCAATAACTAGATTGCATGAAACATAAATATAAATAATGTGAAAATTCTGCAAAAATTTTGAGAAATAGCACATCATTCTATATGCTTCGTTAGAGGAAATAGCCTGATAAAAAAAAAAACTATATTTTTAGATTGATGGCGGGACTGGTCAATCGGACAACTATGGATCAGTGTTGAAGCGAAGTGTCAAATGTGCAAACGCACTCAGAAAGATTGGAATAAAGAAAGGAGATGTAATGCTTCTCATGGCACCGAATCATTTGGACTTAGCTATAGCATTCTACGGTGCATTGTATCTCGGAGTCATTGTTGCTCCTGTGGATAAAGACTTAGAAGCCGGTTAGTAGATCTCTTAACTCCATTAAAACTCGGACATGTGTTCCAAATTTCCCACTTCTCTATAAGTTTTACAAAACATTTTCACATGTGGCCATAGTGCTCTAACATATATAAGACAATAAAGATATATATATAAGATTAAGGAATAAAGGAAAAACAGTATCCTGAGATACCAAATTAAGATAAAATGGTTTTTTGTAACTGGTTCGGAATAAAATTAAAACAAAACTTATATAAAATAATATGTGCTTGCTTGAGGAATGCTACGAGAGAGTGTATATGTATTGTTGTACCTGCTATTTGTATGTTTATGCGTATGTGTGTATATTCTTATTCGTGGGATGTTCGAATGTATGCATGTCAGAGTAGGAGTATTCGATATACATAAATCGATGTTCATAAATAATCGATTTGTCTTTGGATATGGAACATTGAGCGTTTACTCAAAGATGGCACCCTAGATTTACTGTATTCCTTATAGAAACAAAGCAGTCGATCAAAGATTCTATCATGACACCAATAACATATGTATTTAGCCACATGTCATAGACATATAACTTTTTATAGTCTAACGGCTAAAATATTGCAGCGTACATTTTGGCATCCAGATTCCTACGGGCGCTACGGTAACGAAAGTGAATCAGATAAGTTATTTGTTTATCTGTGAACATTATTTAGACGATTTCATGACATTTCTTCGAAAATGTGATGAAATTATAAGGTACAAACTCCAGAGTTGTACAATGTTACTTACAAATATTTAAGTATAGTGGCTAACACTGTAACATCTCAATAGTATTTTTATCTCAACAAACTAGCAAAATGTAAGCCAAAAGTCAATAAAATAGTGTTTAAGGAATATTTCAATAAAAAATATCGACAATTATAAAAAAATATTAGTACTTATTCTAATACTGATTCAATTTTAAATTCTTAATAGTGGTTTTTAATTTTTCTTCTTTCTACCCCTTAGTAATGAAATTAAATATAAATTCTCTATATATTGAAAATTGACGTAGCGTGTGATGTAACGTTTCGATATATCATGTTAATAAAAATGTCGATGTGTTTTGCATGAACAACCTTATGCCAGTGTAGCTTGTTTATCTGTTCAAGTAGTTAGCAATATCTTGCACTCTGAAAGATATGATAAATAATCCTTTACGATATCGCGTATTACTTACGCACTGATGCAGATTTTTATATGCTATTTGATGGCATTAATTTCCCATTAGATAATTTTTTTTAAATCGTCTTTATTTTATTTTCGACTAGCTGACCCGTGCAACTTCTTCTGCACCAAATCAGTTATCAGCGGTATAAATTGTATTTGTTAAAGGGGAAAATTTTAATGAACTTAAAACCCGATTGCAGCCAAAAAATAAAATGGATTGATATTAATTATTTTTATTTATAAAATATATTAACGGGCACATAGTTGTCTATCAAAAAAATGTCTGGCTGTGATAAATTAACAATTTGAATAGCGTTTAAAAGTTACCGAAAAAAAATGTCCCTTTAAGGAAGGAAGTGTCTAAGGAAGATATATTAAAGAACCAGCTTTTCTAAAATTCTTGTTCTTCCAACACTGCTGGCTCTTGTACTATGGTGTCGCAAAAAAGTCTACTTAAATTAACTACAAATTTGTATCTTTTGTTTTCCTGGAGAATTCCTTGCGTTCTATGGGACAAAGAGTATTGTACGTGTAACCTTTTAATATTAGTCATAACTGTGTCAAGTTTCATCAAAATTGTTTCAGTTCTTTCATAGTGGTACGTGTTCACAGGAACAGACAGGCACACAAAAATTGTAAAAGGATTATTTTTGGCTTATATGTCGATAACAAAGTGTACCCCCGAGTATAATCTTCAAAAAATATTTAATGTACAGATTTGGCTTTGTTACAGTTTTATTATAGTAATAATAATAATAGCTTTTTATTCCAAAACATAGGGTTACAAGAGGTCCCTAATTTCGGTGTGCCTTTTGGCATAGGCCTCCTCCAATTCCTTCCAATGGATCCTGTCACTTGCTACTCTCAACCAGAATGGTCCTGCTGTCTGTTTTAAGTCATCTTCCCATCTCCTGACTTGACGACCCCTTCCTCTTTTACCGTCTCTTGGTTGCCAGAGTGTGGCTTGTTTGCTCCATTTGTTAATGGGGTGGCGTAGCAAATGTCCAGCCCATCTCCATTTTTGTACGTCTATCCGGTTAGGAATATTTGTAAGTTTTGTTCTTGTTCTAATGTCTTCGTTCCTGACTCTGTCTTTGATTTTTAACCCCAGCATGCTTCTTTCCATTGCTCGTTGGCATTTTGTTAGCCTTTCCCTGTGGTGAAGTGTTGTTGTCCAAGTTTCACAGCCATAAGTAAGAACTGGTAGAATACAGGTCTCGAATGTTTTCTTTTTTATGTGATTGCCTAGATCCTTACTTTTCACTATTTCCTTCAGTGACCAGTATTTTCTCCATCCTAGGGCAATTCGCCTGCTTATTTCTTTTGTCATGTCATGTGAAGGGGATATTATTTGTCCTAGGTAAATATATTCTTTGACATATTCGACCTTGTTGCCATCTACCATAACGTCTATTTCCCTTGAGTTCAATTTGAGTTCAATTTTGTTTTACTAGCATTGATTTCCAGACCAACTTCTCTACTTATATTTGCTAGGCTCTGCATCATTTGTTCTATTGCTGCTGGATTCTCTTTAAGAAGCACCAGATCATCGGCAAATCTTAGGTGGTTTAGGCGAGCTCCATTAATGTTCAAACCTAAGTGGTTCCAGTTTAACTGTCTAAAGATGTACTCGAGTACGGCGTTAAATAGCGTAGGGGAGAGAGGATCGCCTTGGCGTACGCCCTTATTCTCCTGTTAATTCAAGTCTAATACTGGCCTTGCTAGATTTGTATATACACTTAAGTATTTCTATATAGTTGCTCTGTACCCCTTGTTGTTCAAGGCTACGCCATATGTATTGGTGCCTGAGGCTGTCGAATGCCTTTGAGTAATCTATAAACGCCAGGTAGATTTGTTTATTGTATTCGTTATACTTCTGAATCAACTGTTTTATTGTGTGAATGTGATCTATTGTGCTGAAGCCTTTTCTAAATCCTGCCTGCTGTATGGGTTGGTTTTCCTTTAGTGTTAATGATATTCGTTCCAGGATCACTTTAGCAAATACTTTATATATGTTTGATATTAGAGAAATTGGTCTGTAGTTCCCAATCTCGTATCTAGGGCCTTTTTTATGTAATAGAATTATGTGACACTCGGTCCATTCTTCTGGAATTTGCCTTGTTTGTAAGATTTCATTGAAAAGTTTTGCCAGCACAGGGCTGATTTCCTCTAAGGTTCCTTTGAGTATTTCATTAGGTATCTTGTCCGGCCCTGTAGCTTTCTCGAGTTTTTGGGAGTTTATTGCCTTGGTAACCTCTGAATCAAGGATTACTGGCACTTCATCAACGTTGTTTTCTTTTGCTTTATTTACTTCCGGAATTGTGGCCAACCCTGAATCGAATTTATTAGAGTACAATAGGCGGTAATAGTCCGTAGCTAGTTTCTGTATTGAGAGCCGATTAGTTAAGTAAGATTCGCGTTGTTTTAGTTTCGATATCCATTCTTTCCCATGTTCGCTTAGTTGTTTCATGGCCTTTTTTGTTCCACCTGTTCTTTTTATATTTTCTTCCAAAACTCTATTTCTTTTCTCCTTACGGTCTTTCCTCATTTTCTCCATAATTTCCTTGCTAAGATTTGCAATTTTTTGGCGTCTTTCTTTGTCCCCTTTATTTGATATTAGTGTTCTTCTTTCGTCTAATAGTTCTAGCGTCTTTTTGCTTAAATAGCTATCTTTACTTCTGGGTTTGCTAACTAGCATCTCTTTCAATTTATTTTGTATTCTCCTGTATTTAATCCCAATTTCTGCGTCTGAGGTAATAATTTCATTGAGTGATTCTGTTGTGTGGAAATTAGTGGAATAACTGTGTTCTGATTTGATACGGCTTATTATTATTTACTAGGTTTTTCCTAGATCTTTTGGGTTGGTTTAGACTTAGGCAGCTTCTTACCATACGGTGGTCTGTGTTAAAGTTGAGGTTTTTAACTATGTTGGTATCTGTGAACGCGCTTGCTTTTTTTGGTTATAATGAAATCAATTTCAGTTTTGAATTTTGCACCTGGGGAGGACCACGTCCATTTGCTTTTAGTTTTTTTGTAAAAACGTGAGTTCATTAAAAAGAGATTATTTTCCAACATGAAGTCTACTAGTTTCTGTCCATTTTGGCTTCTTTTGCCATGCCCAAACTTCCCAATTGAGGATTCATCTCCAATTTGCTTTCTCCAACCTGTGCGTTAAAGTCGCCCATGATTATTATGTTGCTGTTGTAATGCGGTTTTATTGCTTCTGAGATACTCTCATAGTAATATTCTATGTTTGATTTCCCCACTTGTTCTGTTGGGGCGTATATTTGAAAGATGACCCAGTTTTTCTTGTAACCTGGGAATTTTAAATGAACTATCGCAATTCTGTCAGAACCTAATGTTCTTCTTCAGTTTAGACTTTATTAGGAAACCTACTCCTCTTTGTCCAGTGTGTTCTCCTTTGTGAAGCATGATATAGTCGTTCCTCTCTTCTATCCTTTCTCCTGGCCTTCTCATCTCGCTGATACCCAATATGTCCCATTTTATGTTAGATAAGGCTATTTCTAGTTCTTTTAGGCTCTCTTCTGTTCTTAGTGTCCGAGTATTAAGTGTACAGACATATATATGTTCAGTGATCTTTTTATCTTGTCTTATCTGTATTGTTTTCTTTTCGTGCATATTTTTTCTAGATAAGTTTACTTTAGGGTGTTTCGAGTTCTAATGTTTTACTTTAAATGGAGGGTGTTTGTCTTCTTCCCCCACGGTGACAAGCCGGCTTGGGGTGCAATTTATGAGTGTTGTGTTTGGTAATGTGGTTGTTGGGATTGCTTGGATCCGGTTGTCGCTTGTTAGTTTTATTGTATAGTATAGTATGTTTTATTATAGTATAGATATACTTACTATATTAAGACTCATTATGAGTTATGCCTTTAATGTAATATTTTAGCAATCTGAGATAAAATATTTTATTAATGAATGAAATATATATTCTGTTCAGCTGAATTGGAGCACGCATATTCCATTTACGAACCTAAAATAATATTCTGTCAAAACGATAGAGTGCCTTACATACAACAGGCGCTAGAAAAGACAGGATCCGATGTTAAAATTATAACATTTGATAAAGGCGATCAATTACGCTGTTTTTCCGAGTTTCTTGAAAAATTTGGTAACGATACATCGGTAGAAGAATTCAGGTATATTATATTTGATATATTATGTTATGTTTCCATTACGAAGACCCTCATGTATGCATTTAAATATATGAAGACAGATCTGGGTACAGAGTTATATTATTCAATCTATTTAAATGATGTTGAGTAGTTTTTAGTAGTAGTAGTAATGGTAAGCACAGTACAGTCCAAAAACAATGGCGACCAACGAGTGACACACTATCCATCGCTGGTCGCCGCTGTTATGCCTGCCTGCAAAAAGCTGGATATGCACAGTCTGATCCTGAAACGCGACCCGCAGAAGCGAATCACTATGACGGGGTTTTTCACCGTATACATGGTAGTTGCGACCCAGTCAGGCTGTAAAACCTTACCACCACGCTTTCGCCATTGCCTTGTTCGTTATTCAGCAGGGTGCACCACGTGCAGGTGAGGTTGGCTGGGGTGTCGAATAACATCATAAGACTTGAGACTTACATCATAAGACTTACACCCCAAACTACTACCTCCTCAGACAAAATCTTGCAATCCTTCACCATTTTAATGTTATTTATTCATAGGAGAAGGTAATAAATTTAGGTGATATGTTTACTACTATTATACGAGTATGTGATTAAGTGCTGACTCTATTTTGGAAAAAAAGTATTAGTTATTGCAAGGACTAAAGCATGTACAGCGTATATGATATTTTCAACTTCTTTGTTTTTATTACCCAAAACTCACTCTCATAACATCCATCACTTTATGAAATATTTATCATCAACACATCAGAATCTTTTCTTTTACAGTTTTATTACATCCATACACATTATATTTGCCATTGTCTATCCCAAAATATTCCATATCCCATAACGTAAGCAGTATCATATCCATCGTTTATTTTCCTTATATTCGTTACACACTTCTTAAACTCACTATTTAAAATAATCTCTACCCCATTTCTCTTGTTGTTACTTCCACAATAGTCGTTTTCGTCCCTTTCCATTTTGTCCCTTGTAAACAAACCACACTTATCCATCTTTTTTGTAAGACATTCGCTTATTCTTCTCATTTTCAGTCATGTCTCCAAATTTCAGTTTGCATATCTGAATCCTACATCTTGAATTTGTTCCTGAGTTAGCACCATATATAGCCGGAGGTAACAATTTTGCTTCACATCTCATACTTATCCCGCTGTACTGCCTGCGATTTGCATTTGCATCTGCCTCTTTGAGATTTGCCCGTTTACTATTTCACAGATTAACACAATTTAAATTTCTTTCAGACCAACTGATTTCGATGCAGAAGATACTATTGCACTGCTTATACCCACAAGCGGTACCACAGGTCAAATGAAGACGGCTGCTGCTACTCATAAAAGTTTGGCCATTACTGTCCCTTATCAATAGTAAATATTTGATTTAATTTTCCTATAGGTCACTAAATAGTCTTTACAGTTGTTTTAGTTTTACTAAATTAAAACGATTAAATTTATGTGTTCTTAAAATATTATTTGAAAATATAATAAAAATGAATTGTCTGTATGTAATATCAAAATAAAAATGTTTTACTACTTGGGTACGAAAGTATACACGCTACTGATAACAAAAATGAAATTTTTAAAATTTTTTGGCGGTCTGTCTGTTCGTTCTGGGTAATCTCCGAAACGGCTAGACCGATTTTGACAGGAATTTCACTGACACGTAGCTGAAATAACAGCGGGTTTCTTAGGCTACTCTAAATTAGACTAGGTTTTAACCGCGGCTTCGTCTGCAATGCTATCTCCAAAATGATTGTGGACCGATTTTCACCAAATTTCACCAGCAGATAGCGGACATCATTTCACGTAATTAAATCTATTTTAATTTAGAATAGCTGTTAACACTGGCTTCGTCCGCAGTACTATATTCAAAACGGTTCGATCGATCTTCAGATAACATTCACTGGCAGATAGCTGATTTTATAAAAAGTAATTTAAGCAATTTTAGCTTATACTAGCTGTTAACCATGGTTTCTCCCGCAATACTATCTTCAAAACGGTTAGACCAGTTTTCACCAAAATTTCACTGGCTGATAGCTGACTTTACAAAAAGTAATTTAGGCAATTTTAGTTTATACTAGCTGTTAACCATGGTTTCGCCCACAATGCTTTCTCCAAAACGGTTAGAATGATTTTGATATGACTTTTGCTGGCAGATAACGGACCTTATAAAAAGTAATTTAATTTATTTTAATTTAGACTAGCTGTTAACTGGGGCTTCGCCCGCTGTGTTGTCACCAAAACGGTTACATCGATTTTCACAGGATTTTCACGGAATTTTCACTGGTAGATAGCGAACCTAATAAAATGTACTTGAGGTATTCTATTTTAGACTAGCTGTTACCCGCGACTTTGTCTGCATGAAGTTAAGCAAGATTTTAACTCATTCTTTATTTTTAATAAGAGAAATAATTATCAGCTTATTGTTTACAATTCGACATTATAATTATTAATAACATTAATGATATAGAGGTCTTCCTAAAAAGATCTTAGATTATAAACGTATTACGTAAAGTGTTCCATAATAGAATTTCTTGCGGAACAGACAAGCGTTTATTTTTTGTATAGTCACAAAATCTTAGTTATAATAATGACAATGTATATTAAATATAATGTTAATGTAAATCTTAATAATAATATTTTAAGTTATTGTTTCGTCAGTTCCTTTTTTTTTTACTGCAACTATTCCTCTGACATAGTGTCGGAGACTTTGTGTTGGTAGTCAATGGCGTGGCGACGTGTTAATGTTTACCTTAATCTAGGATTTAAAATATATCGCGTCTATTTTTAAACGCAACAACATTTATATCCAAGGGTGTATCAGCGGCGATATTACGTGTGTAAATTGTGTATGGATTTATGTGGTGTGTTAATTTTTTTTTTATTTATCTTTGTTTCCTTTTTCTTTTAGTTTTTTTTTTATATATACATTTTTTTTTTCTCTTAAGAAGTCTTATTCTAGTAATTCTCTTACCTTATACCTATGTTACATGTTTGTGCAATGCAATTACTTGCAAGTAATTGAGACACAAACTTTCCTTACCTATTGTTTTATATATTTACAATTTATAATTTTTTTTTCATGTTATTTATTTAATATCTTTAAATTATTAATTATTTTGTCACAATATTCCCTAAACATTATATTTATTGACTTATTGTTTAAAATTGTATGCAAATTTTCTTTAACTAATTCAACTCCTGTTACCAATTCAAATTCTTTTCTTATTTTATCATACATACAACAATCCAGCAGTACATGCAATGCCGTTTGAGCCGATAGATCATCGCACACACAGGCGGGGCTGTCTTTTATTTTACACTTGTGTAAATAACTCGCAAAGGCACCATGTCCTGTTAATATTTGTACCAACATCGGTGAAAACTCTATTCGTCGAATAGTTTGGTATGCCAGCACTGCATCTGGTAAGAATATCTTTGTATTTGCAGCTGTTTCTTCACTGTTATATCTTGTATTCCAAGCCATTGCAGTTTTATGTCTTATTGAATTCATAATGAATGAAATTGGACATTGGTCATAGTCTGCGTTACAATTGGAATATAAAGCTGCCTCCTTGGCAAGTTCATCTGCTCTTTCGTTTCCAGCCTCGCCTACGTGTGCTTTGATCCATATCAGCTCAACTTCCCCTCCCTTACTCCGCAATTCTGCAATTTCACGCCTTGCGGCAAATGCCAAATAATGCTTATTATCGTGATTACTCAACGTCTCCAGGGCAGACTTGGAGTCACTGAGTATCCTCGCACCGCCTAATTCTTTGGCCATCAATATTGCGTTGTATATTGCAAATATCTCCGCTTGATATACAGTGCAGAAGGGCTCCAATTTAGAGGTAGTTATATTATAATAATGACAATGTATATTAAATATAATGTTAATGTAAATCTTAATAATAATATTTTAAGTTATTGTTTCGTTAGTTCCTTATATAGTGTAAGTGAGCACTGAGGTATTTATATGGTGGGTTAAAGTTCCAAATGTGTTGCTTATAACAAACCTCATTTGGCATGCTTTTTGTATTTATATATCTACTGTACACTTTACATGTTACTTTTAGTGGCGTGCGCGTCGTACTTACAATTGTCTTTAAAGAGCGTTTCTGTAACTGTACATAGTCTCACAATTCTATAATTCTTTAACACATTAAAAGAAAACGCGTGCGGAGCTGCGGGAACAGCTAGTTTGAAAATATTTTCTAAAATAGAAACAATTTTTCAGCGCTAGATTCACTGAATTTCCAACTCCAATACGTTTAGCTCTAATCGTGGCTCCACTTCAATGGATCTCAGCATTCGTTCACTATATAGCTGCACCATTCTTGAAATATCCACGGCTTCAGTCATCTTTACCGATGACACCGAAACATACGTATTACTTAATAAATACGTACAAGGTAAGATTGACGGCTTAGATTTTTAAATATTTTCTGAACAATTGAAAAGTAGACTTTGTTAGTAGACTTTGCTCTAAATGTTTACACACATTAATTTTAAGAACGATTTATAATTTTTTTAGTTTATTCAAACTCTTACTACTGGATATGGTTAACTAACCTTCTATAATTCAATTATTATTTACTTTAAAATGTAACCAATTATTTGACGATTATATTATATTATTTATTTGCACATCTAGCATATTCTGTAAATCTGTTTTACTTTACCATTGTCGTGAAAACAATTATTATTATTTTTTCGTTTTACTTCTTTTAGGACGCGCTCTCAATTTGTTGCAGTTCAATTTTGGCATCGAGTCCTACTAGACACGTATAGCTTACGCACACAGACACGACCACTGATAACCGTGGAATTATAGCGTACTTTAAACGACTTTGATACTTTTATAAAAAATATTACAATATTTTCTTATTATTTATGTTCTACTTTTTGTTATATTTGTTGCTATAGTACTAAAATAAATTATAGTTTCTCAAAGTCATACTACGTCAAGAACAGTATAACTTAACTTAAATATGTGTACGTAATATACAGAAACTTCGAATTTGTGCTCAAATTGATAATAGCTAGAAACAGTTTGCTCTCTGAGGTTGAGTCTTGTAGTATCAGATGAGTCGTATCAACTTTGTAATCAGAAGTCTAGTCACATAGCGTCAGATCAACGTTTCATTTTATGGAACAGATCAGTAGCTGTATCATGATAACTGAAAGTTAGTATTCATAGTAGCTACAAACATCAGGTTTGGGTTCAGATGTTTAATCTCACAGTATCGGATGAAAATTTCATTTATCATGGGCTAGATGCGTGTCTTTGTCGTGATGACAAAAGTTTTGTATAGTATAGAATAGCTAGAAATATAGAGTTTACGCTGAAAAAAATTATAGTGTCTGATTAATGTTTAATTCTTCATGGGTTAGGTGTGAGTAACTATATCGTGATAACTGAATTTTAGTACATATTGATATTGGCTACAAAAATTCAGTATGCGCTCAGAGATTTAGATAGGATAATTAGCGTTTGCTTTTATATCAAAAATAATTCTGTGAATAACGTACTACAAAACACCGGAATTGTAAGTTGTGATATAGTTTAGCTTAACTTAGGTTAGCTAAGATAGATCGCGAATTGCATGCAACAGGTAACAGCCAAGCCGAGGTGTGCCGTGCACCCTTGAGCTAGTTACCCAAATGAAATCGGCTGAGTGCCTTAAGCGCTCGCCTTAGTAGTCCGGTGAAGCTGTAGAGGCCTCCAAAAAGGCCAATAGCGTAGTCAGTTCGAGAAAAAAAAAACCCCTCTATACAAAAACAAAGCGCTTGTGCGCGTGAGAGCGTGATAGGTCGGTCGATTTTTTAAGTGAATATCATTTTTGGAATTCTTGACATAATTAAGTTAAATATTAAGCACCTATGTTTTTTTTAATTGATTTATAACGAGAAGCAAATACTTTGAAAGTATTGCCACTAACAACTAACAAGTAACTCTGTATATAGATGAATTAATTCATAGACTGTTCTTTGTTTATGTACGTGAACTATTGTTTAATTGAAGCCCTCTTTCATGGCAATGAGTCCGACAATGATGGCAAGATTAATCAAACAGATACAAGAACAAAAATGTGATTTTACTTGCTTCGATGTTATATATTTGGGAGGGAGCGCAGTACCGACAGACTTCGTTGACGAAATTAAGGTATTTACGCACACCTTAAAATCTGTTCTTGTCTATTAATCATAGAGTATACGGATATATAGAGTATAAAGATGAAATAACCCACTATTCACCAACGATGAGCATATAAATGAAATTTAATGCGGTTATTTGTTAATGTATAATTTGTGTTAAAAGTAGAATTTATAACCTGTAAATTGTTACAATGTTGATTTCAAACATCCAATACCAACTATTCCAAACTTGTATACTATGAGCCATACTACATTATTATTTAAGAGGATATTACTCGTGGTGGCTTAGTGGTTTGAACGGTAGAATATCATTCCGATGTCCGCAGGCTCGAACATGTACCAACGAATTTTTCGGAATACGCGTACATTCGCTAGTTTAAATTGGTAACACTATCGGCTGACGGTGAAGGAAAACATCGTGAGGAAACCTGAACCGGAGAAATGTTCCTGTTGTACTACTTGTACGTGGGAAAATATAGAACTGTTGATTTTTTAGAGTTTAAAATCGCCAATACATCGTGAGCTGGAGTGATTATAGTTTCCTTTGGTAAGAGGCCTATAGCTCTGCAATTGGTCTCTTACAAGCTGATGATGGTATGATTAATGAGGACTTAACGTGTCAGTAATTCAAAAACGCATTTATTATTTGTATATGTAGAACATACTGCTGTTGTATGTAGAATGTATGGAGAACTGTTACAAAAACAAATAAACATATTACTTAGAAGTTACATAATTCTAAGGTTAACATTGTTTTATTTGATTAAGTATGAATAGTAAAAAAAAAAACAAACCTAATTTCACATCGATACTCCAATTTTTCTGAACAATATATGATAGTAAGACAGAAGAATATAAAATAAATATATAAGAAAATAAAATTTTAAAGGCATAAGTGAAGTGTATACTGATATACATATATTACCTGAAAGACACGTCAATCTATTAAGTTCTAATAATAATGAGAATTTTGCGTAAGAATTTAACGAGTATGTAAACCCAAATTCTGGTGAATTTGAAATCATAATCTTTAAAGTAAATGCATATCTTCTTCTATAATATAAAAAGTGTCTATCAAACGAATTGTCATTATTAATGATGCTTATATTACAGAACTTGGCACCGATGGCGGATGTTGTTGATGTATATGGGATGAGTGAGGCGACAGGCCTCATATTTCAAGACCACAACCCACCGAAAGGTTCTTGCGGAAAGAGGATCGCTATATATCAATATAGGGTAAAGAAATTTTAGAGAACTTTATCTAAAATAACGTAAAGTTAATGTTAACTTATCAATGTTTGATGTTAACTCGCGCAGACTCACCTCATCAGTTTTCTATTAAATTAAGAATAATATATAGTAATATTTGATTATATATCAATTGCGTGATAATAATTTTCAGTTAACGGACATCGAAACAGGAAAAGAAATCGAAGAACCAAATGTTCCCGGTGAATTGTGGTTTAAAGGGCCCGGAATGTTCAAAGTATGCTATTTCATAATTTTTATTTTATTGTCTAATATCTACCTTCTAGCCTTTCATAAATAATCTTCTGACTTGAAGTTTAAGTTAGTGATGGAAAGATTTAAAGGTTTTTTTTAAATGGCGGGATTGAACGGAAATTGTACTAGTAGTACCACTAATACCTTAAAGACAGTTATTTTTAATAAGATCTATCTAGAAAATAATAAAGGTTTTAGCAGTATAAAAGTATAAGGAAATAGCAAAACCAAAAATAACGTTATGGCTAAGAAATTAAAAAAAAAACAATTTGTAATAGATGAAGTTACCAAGATGTATATATAAAATTTAATAAATCTATGGGTAATACAACATCAAAATTGCTTCAGTTTTAGAAGATATCATCCTACAAATATAAATACTTTACTTATTTATATAGGTAATTTCCTATTAACAGGGCTATTACAATAACTCAGAGGCAACAAAGGAAGTTTTCGTAGACGGATGGTTTAAATCAGGCGACATCCTCTACAGAGATGAGAACTGGAACTACTATTTTGTGGACCGGCTTAAATTATTGCTCAAGTATAAATACCACAAGGTTAGATAATTTTGTTTATACTTAACTAGTTTAGGATTTGGATTTTAATACAATGTTAGGTAAGTCCTAACATGAGCTGTGTAAATCGAAGGTCTCTAACAAATAATTTTGTGTAACTTTACTATTTTCTCTTGAGATTTTTCCAAGTTCATAAAACTAGCTACCATATTCAAGTTAAAAATCTTGTGCCAATCACTTATAGCTAGCTGTGTTCCGATACCTACACTATAGAGCCAGCTAAGAAATTAAAAAAAAAACAATTTGTAATAGATGAAGTTACCAAGATGTATATATAAAATTTAATAAAAACGTGGGTAATACAACATCAAAATTGCTTCAGTTTTAGAAGATATCATCCTACAAATATAAGCACTTTACTTATATGTATAGGTAACTTCCTATTAACAGGGCTATTACAATAACCCAGAGGCAACAAAGGAAGTTTTCGTAGACGGATGGTTTAAATCAGGCGACATCCTCTACAGAGATGAGAACTGGAACTACTATTTTGTGGACCGGCTTAAATTATTGCTCAAGTATAAATACCATAAGGTTAGATAATTTTGTTTATACTTAACTAGTTTAGGATTTGGATTTTAATCCAATGTTAGGTACTTACCTAATGTTAAGGACTTCCTTAACATGAGCTGCGTAAATCGAAGGTCTCTAACAGATAATTTTGTGTAACTTACTATTTTCTCTTGAGACTTTTCCAAGGTCATAAAACTAGCTATATTCAAGTTAAAGATCTTGTGCCAATCACTTATAGCTGTGTTCCGATACCTACACTATAGAGCCAAATTTTCTTTAGGGTTAGTGTATTTTAGCGCACATGATCGTATGATATCAAATGTGATTGTGGTCAAAAATAAAGAGAATAAGATGTTTTTCAATGATTTAACCGGAATACAATACAATTGTCGTCTCCACTGCCTTCTAATAGCTTAGGCTTCCCCTCGGATTCTATTTCTTAACGAGAATTAGAATCCCTTCAGTTGTTTATGGAAATTATCGATTAGTACTCATACCACTTTCAATCAGGATTCTATTTTTTACAGTTATATCATGTACCAAAGTAGATAATGATTTTTTAGATTTGTTATAAAGATCAATTGCGTCAAATACGTAGATATTACCTACATTACTACATGAACGTTCGTATACGTCACGAGGCATTACAAATATTAATTACAAAACACCAAGGGCTTGTGTGCTTATTGATCCACGGCACATTGAAATTACTGCTCATGCTGGTGTGCAGTGCAACCTAAAAGCAGTTGCAATCACTGAGAGATCATTAAATAATTCACCGCTCTCAATATCCCGCTTTGCATAAACGATTCTTCAGGTTCATTTAAATAGTCTGATCCGTATATAGTCGGAAGGACGGAACAGTTGGAACACGTATTTGGACAACCCATTCGAAAACTGTTCCAAGGCCTTACGGCGTGATAAAAGATGTTGTTTATAAATATTTTAATAAAATTGAATTCAGAGCAATTTTAAAGTCTTTTGTACTTTAGTATAACACTCCAAAATGTTTAAATACACAGAAAGTTTTATCTCTTCACAATAAATTACCGATTGATTTGGGTGAAGTTAATATTTTCTCATTTTCTTTTCCCGAATAGTATTTAATGTCTTCACTTTATTTTGCATAGATATCTCCATTGGAATTGGAAACGGTGATCAGGAAACATCCTGGAGTTCTCGATGTAGCGGTGACTAGTGTACCGGATCGAGAGTGCGGGGACTTGCCGGTAGCATGCGTTGTGCCCAGATTCGGTCATACAATTACAGCGCAGGAAATCAAAGACTTAGTCAAAGGTAATAAATGACTTATCTTATATATTAATACGTCAAGCCTAAACTTTGTATCCCTTTTGAACGGAATTGCGTGAAAGGATGAACGTGAAATTTGGCATAGTTAAAGTTTATATGGAGGAGAAGTGCAGAAAGCTATTATTAAGGTATTTACGCACACCTTAAAATCTGTTCTTGTCTATTAATCATAGAGTATACGGATATATAGAGTATAAAGATGAAATAACCCACTATTCACCAACGATGAGCATATAAATGAAATTTAATGCGGTTATTTGTTAATGTATAATTTGTGTTAAAAGTAGAATTTATAACCTGTAAATTGTTACAATGTTGATTTCAAACATCCAATACCAACTATTCCAAACTTGTATACTATGAGCCATACTACATTATTATTTAAGAGGATATTACTCGTGGTGGCTTAGTGGTTTGAACGGTAGAATATCATTCCGATGTCCGCAGGCTCGAACATGTACCAACGAATTTTTCGGAATACGCGTACATTCGCTAGTTTAAATTGGTAACACTATCGGCTGACGGTGAAGGAAAACATCGTGAGGAAACCTGAACCGGAGAAATGTTCCTGTTGTACTACTTGTACGTGGGAAAATATAGAACTGTTGATTTTTTGAGTTTAAAATCGCCAATACATCGTGAGCTGGAGTGATTATAGTTTCCTTTGGTAAGAGGGCTATAGCTCTGCAATTGGTATCCTGCAGGCTGATGATGGTATGATTAGTGAGGACTTAACGTATCAGTAATTCACAACGGCATTTATTATTTGTATATGTAGAACATACTGCTGTTGTATGTAGAACGTTTGTAGAACTGTTACAAAAATAAATAAACATATATATTACTTAGAAGTTACATAATTCTAAGATTAACATTGTTTTAGTTGATTAAGTATGAATAGTAAAGAAACAAACCTAATTTCACATCGATACTCCAATTTTTCTGAACAAGGTATATGATAGTAAGACAGAATTAATTCAATATCACCCAGAAATACCATCCACCCTTGGTGTCGTGTAAAATGAATTGAAAATTGTGTCATGAGTTGCGACCAATTTCTTTATTTTTGTTAAGTTATATTTACTTAGACTTTCAGAGCTTTACCACCTATATAACGGCCTGTTTTATTGTTTCACATTTTTAATTAATTTCAATTGTCATTTAGGCATAGATTTTGTAAAATGTTTATATAATTAAAAAAAAGAGTGGCAAATAACTGTGAAGCCATGATGAAAATCTTTGATTATGGAAGTATACCCTTTGACAAAAGAACCCTAATTAAATTCAAACTTTAAAAAATCAATGAACTATGGTCGAATGTCGACCACTGGGCGCCCACTAGTCTATTCTATATCTTCTTCTATATCTATATCTATACATATACTAAAAATGAAGTGTCTGTATGTAATATCAAAATAAAATTTTTTCACTGATTGGGTATGAAAGTATACACGCTTCTGTTAACAAAAATGCAAATATTAAATTTTTGTCGGTCTGTCTGTCTGCCTGTTTGATCCGGGTAATCTTCGAAACGGCTGAACGGATTTTGACGGGAATTTCACTGGCACATAGAAAAAATTACAGCACGTTACTTAGGCTACTTTAAATTAGACTATCTGTTTCTATCTGTAAACCGCGGCTTTGACTGCCATGCTATCTTCAACACGGTTGGACCGATTTCCACCGCACTTTCACTGGCAGATAGCTGATTTTATAAAAAATAATTGTACGCAATTTTAGTTTATACTGTTAACCGTGGCTTCGTCCGCTGTGCTATCACCAAAACGGTTACATCGATTTTCACGGAACTTTCACTGGTAGATAGCGAACGTAATAAAAAGTAATTGTGGTTATTCTATTTTAGACTAGCTATTACCCACGACTTTGTCTGCATGAAATTTAGCAAGATTTCAACTTCTTCTTTATTTTTAATGAGAGAAATAATTATCGGCTTATTGTTTACAATTCGACATTATAATTATTAATAACATTAATGATATAGAGGTCATCCTAATAAGATCTTAGATTATAAACGTATTACGTAACGAGTTCCATAATACAATTTGTTGCGGAACAATCAAGCGTATATTTTTTGTATAGTCACTAAACCTTAATTATAATAATGGCAATGTATATTAAATATAATGTAAATGTAAATCTTAATAATAATATTTTAAGTTATTGTTTCGTTAGTTCCTTATACAGGGTAAGTGAGCACTGAGGTAGTTATATGGTGGGTTAATGTTCCAAATGTGTTGCTGATGACAAAACACATTTGGCACGCTTTTTGTATTTATATATCTACTGTACACGTTACATGTTACTTTTAGTGGCGTGCGCGTCGTACTTACAATTGTATTCTGTTTCTGTAATTGTAAAGTGCGTTTCTGTAATTGTACATAGTCTCACAATTCTATAATTCTTTAATACGATTTAAATACAGAAGTATATAATAAATTTCATCATATTTTTACAGAAGTATATAATAAATTTTATCATATTTTTAAATTGGGTACAAGTAGCGTCAAACTAAATTAGAATAATGCGTTTAATGCCTTCTGTAGGTGTAATAGAAAATACAGGTAAATAGGAAACTGTTATACGAACCTGAAAAGACTGCGGGTGAATGAATAGTAATTTTGTTGCTAATGCTGAGAAAGCCAATCCAGTTATTTAGTTCCAAATCAATTTTTTAAAATGAATACAGCTTGTTTTTCAGATACTGTGCAAAACTAGTTACATTTTCATCCGGTAGTTAAATCAATATGAATTATTAATGTATATCCCTTATTTTTAGATTCGTTGACGGATACGAAGCAGCTTCGGGGAGGCGTTGTGTTCCTGAAGGAATTACCCACGACGGCGACGACTAAGCTTCATAGGCAAAAACTTAAACAAATTGTGCTCACAATGGAACGAGAATAAACTAAGACAAATAATGTAAATATGATTGCAGTGTTAAATAAATATTATATAAAACCATTATGTTATAAGAGAGAATAAATATCAATCATATTAACAAAACCAAAACCATCTAGTTAGCTGAAAGTATCCATCAATTATGTACAACAACACAAACATCAAATACAGATAAAGTTAATTATTATATATAAATAAACTATGTTAAAAAAGGCATGTTATTTTAAATACATAAAATAAAAATGGATAAAGGCTTTTACTTAACATCGAAACTATAACGAATTACAATAAATTTTGGACAAATTAGATATATGAATGTGTTGAATCCTTGCAAATGTTCTCTTGCCTTAACGCGACTCGTATCCCAAGCTGAATTCGGCTAATTAAACAATCATAACCCGGAGTAAAAGCGAGAGCATACCGAGCACAGAATCTCGACTAAGAAACTCCTACAAATCATAAATATATTACGAATACATTAGAAAAGTCCTTTTTTTTCTTGAAGATAAGGTAATAATCCTGTATTAGGATTTTATTTTATTTGGTATCTATGAATACAAGCAATGTTATAATCGGAAGTGAAAATATTACATTGCTTTTTACACTTATGCCCATTTTTATTTTTATAACCGCTCCCTCCTACTATAATGATATAAATTAAAATATTTATTACTGATTTTTTAAATAATTATCTTGAATGATACTCAGTTATTAATTGGATTGCTTTATTAATGCAAGTAGTGACTATAGACTGTAAATTCCTATTAACATTTTAAGCAGTTTTAATAAAGTGAGTGTTAATGTTTTCCATCCTCCAAAAATAATAATGCAGAAACTTGCTTTTAATCACTGGTACAATTTAAATTCCTAGAGTCTGAATTAAGCATAGGGCTTCGAATGGAATGGAGTCGAATTTGAGGTAGGGCAGCATTGGTTACAGGTTGTGCGGAAGTAAAAAAAATATCTGCCCTCGAAGCACGGGCTCTTAAATCAATCACCATGTTATATCACTGACCTCATTAGTCAGTCAATGATGTACATTCAATAGCTATTTTTAGACAAATAATTTATGTGACAAAGCATGAGCATGGATTTAAAAGCTATTTAATCCTTAATGATGAAGAAGAGGCGAACAAGATGGTAGAACTACCAGATTTGGATGTAAAGATCCATGTGAGAGTGAGGTAATCATTAATTGTTGGGTGGATGTAAATAGATACGAATAAAAATACCATTTAAATCATATTGTTTCTGCGAACTTATTTTAATAATTGACATGATAATTTTTAAAAACTACCGAATTCTACGATACGCCATGTTATTAAAAATGCGAATTATTATTATGAAATGAATGTCACAAACTGCGGTATGTTCGGAAAAGTTTAGATATTGCCCCACAATGCTCCCTTCCTCTAGCTACGGCCGTGTTTAAGCACCTTGACCGTAAATTCATACCAGCTGGGAGGACTCTGTGATATTATATTTTTACTATGTACATTATTTATCTATTTACCTTCTTCTTCTTCTATCTATCTTTATATATAAAAATCAATGTTTGTGTGTATGTCCGCTATGCATGCTAAAACTAAAGATTATGACCATAATTTAGGAGCATGTTCAAGAGACGCCCGAGAGGGTTTCTGGGCCAAAAAATCTATATATACAATTTTTTTTTAAATATATTAATGAAATTGTTTACCTTAAAGAAACAAGGGGTTTTTGTTCTTATTGGAACTTTTGACACTACATTTCAATATTATTTTGACCTAATTGACATATACCATTTAAATATAATTAGATATTTTACCTCTCGGCTTCCGAATTAACCACATTAGGTTAAAATGGATAAGCGGTTATTATTATTTTTTTAAATTTTACAGAAGTATATAATAAATTTTATCATATTTTTAAATTGGGTACAAGTAGCGTCAAACTAAATTAGAATAATGCGTTTAATGCCTTCTGTAGGTGTAATAGAAAATACAGGTAAATAGGAAACTGTTATACGAACCTGAAAAGACTGCGGGTGAATGAATAGTAATTTTGTTGCTAATGCTGAGAAAGCCAATCCAGTTATTTAGTTCCAAATCAATTTTTTAAAATGAATACAGCTTGTTTTTCAGATACTGTGCAAAACTAGTTACATTTTCATCCGGTAGTTAAATCAATATGAATTATTAATGTATATCCCTTATTTTTAGATTCGTTGACGGATACGAAGCAGCTTCGGGGAGGCGTTGTGTTCCTGAAGGAATTACCCACGACGGCGACGACTAAGCTTCATAGGCAAAAACTTAAACAAATTGTGCTCACAATGGAACGAGAATAAACTAAGACAAATAATGTAAATATGATTGCAGTGTTAAATAAATATTATATAAAACCATTATGTTATAAGAGAGAATAAATATCAATCATATTAACAAAACCAAAACCATCTAGTTAGCTGAAAGTATCCATCAATTATATACAACAATACAGACATCAAATACAGAGAAGGTTAATTATTATATATAAATAAACTATGTTAAAAAAGGCATGTTATTTTAAATACATAAAATAAAAATGGATAAAGGCTTTTACTTAACATCGAAACTATAACGAATTACAATAAATTTTGGACAAATTAGATATATGAATGTGTTGAATCCTTGCAAATGTTCTCTTGCCTTAACGCGACTCGTATCCCAAGCTGAATTCGGCTAATTAAACAATCATAACCCGGAGTAAAAGCGAGAGCATACCGAGCACAGAATCTCGACTAAGAAACTCCTACAAATCATAAATATATTACGAATACATTAGAAAAGTCCTTTTTTTTCTTGAAGATAAGGTAATAATCCTGTATTAGGATTTTATTTTATTTGGTATCTATGAATACAAGCAATGTTATAATCGGAAGTGAAAATATTACATTGCTTTTTACACTTATGCCCATTTTCATTTTTGTAACCGCTCCTACTATAATGATATAAATTAAAATATTTATTACTGATTTTTTAAATAATTATCTTGAATGATACTCAGTTATTAATTGGATTGCTTTATTAATGCAAGTAGTGACTATAGACTGTAAATTCCTATTAACATTTTAAGCAGTTTTAATAAAGTGAGTGTTAATGTTTTCCATCCTCCAAAAATAATAATGCAGAAACTTGCTTTTAATCACTGGTACAATTTAAATTCCTAGAGTCTGAATTAAGCATAGGGCTTCGAATGGAATGGAGTCGAATTTGAGGTAGGGCAGCATTGGTTACAGGTTGTGCGGAAGTAAAAAAAATATCTGCCCTCGAAGCACGGGCTCTTAAATCAATCACCATGTTATATCACTGACCTCATTAGTCAGTCAATGATGTACATTCAATAGCTATTTTTAGACAAATAATTTATGTGACAAAGCATGAGCATGGATTTAAAAGCTATTTAATCCTTAATGATGAAGAAGAGGCGAACAAGATGGTACAACTACCAGATTTGGATGTAAAGATCCATGTGAGAGTGAGGTAATCATTAATTGTTGGGTGGATGTAAATAGATACGAATAAAAATACCATTTAAATCATATTGTTTCTGCGAACTTATTTTAATAATTGACATGATAATTTTTAAAAACTACCGAATTCTACGATACGCCATGTTATTAAAAATGCGAATTATTATTATGAAATGAATGTCACAAACTGCGGTATGTTCGGAAAAGTTTAGATATTGCCCCACAATGCTCCCTTCCTCTAGCTACGGCCGTGTTTAAGCACCTTGACCGTAAATTCATACCAGCTGGGAGGACTCTGTGATATTATATTTTTACTATGTACATTATTTATCTATTTATCTTCTTCTTCTTCTATCTATCTTTATATATAAAAATCAATGTTTGTGTGTATGTCCGCTATGCATGCTAAAACTAAAGATTATGACCATAATTTAGGAGCATGTTCAAGAGACGCCCGAGAGGGTTTCTGGGCCAAAAAATCTATATATACAATTTTTTTTTAAATATATTAATGAAATTGTTTACCTTAAAGAAACAAGGGGTTTTTGTTCTTATTGGAACTTTTGACACTACATTTCAATATTATTTTGACCTAATTGACATATACCATTTAAATATAATTAGATATTTTACCTCTCGGCTTCCGAATTAACCACATTAGGTTAAAATGGATAAGCGGTTATTATTATTTTTTTAAATTTCGCAACATTCGACAATTACATTTATCTCCCCGTAAACTTGCAATAATACATTATATATCATTTTTATCTATTATTATACTAATATTATAAAGAGGTAATTCTTTACTCTCCACCAACACACGCGAAGTAGTTGCTTACAAGCTATTCAACATAGTCAGATTCTTTCTAAAGTAAAGTCCCCAGTTATCATAATTATTACATTCCATTTGTATCAATGTCATTATTTAGGTTTTATGTAGTTCTAGCATACCATACCTAGTACATAGTGGGATCCAGGATAATCAAGCTGTTGATCTTATTGCTAAAGAAGCTATTGAGACTAGATATTTAGATCACTATAAAACCTATGTTCAAGATTTATTCTCTTCAAACAAAATTAATTTGTTTGCATCATTAAACTCAAACTGGAATGTATCCAACCAAATTAAAGGCAAATCATATGCTTCCGGATATATTCAGAATGCCATTTAACATGTTAATTGATCGAGTCGGTTAGAAGATAATGGGAAATAAAAACTATAACCCTGTATTACGTTGTTGCGAGGATAGTAAATGGGGCTCGGAGGTGAGGGTCAGAGGAGCAACCCAGAGGATACCAGGAAGATATTTCTTGCCAATATATATAAGATAGTTTGGAATCACAATTAGACTCGGTAGGTGTCGCTATAATCGGGTTCTAGGTTTGTTAAGATTTTTCGCGTTTGGGTATAAAATTGGAACCGGTAATAACCAATTTGGTGCGGACGAAGTTGCGCGGGTCAGCTAGTACTATAATAAAACTGTAACAAGGCCAAATCTGTACATTGAATATTTTTTGAAAATTATAATCGGGGTACACTTCGTTATCGACATAGAAGCCAAAAATAATTCTCTTAAATTTTTTGTTTATCTCTCTGTCCCTGTGAACACGTGATACGTGAAAGTACTGAACCAATTTTGACGAAACTTGACACGGTGATAACTAATATTACAAGGTTACATTTTGGATACTTTTTATCCCATTGAACGCAAGGGATTCTCCAAGATAACGAATGACAAAAATTTGTAGTTAATGTAACTAGACCTTTTGAGACACCTTAGTACAAGAGCCAGCAACGTTGGAAAAACATGAATTTTAAAAAAGCTGGTTCTTTAATATATATTCGTTTATGCCCCTCCAAACAGGGTTCAGGATACTTGGTAGCCGGTTAACGTTGTGTTTTTAAACCATTAAACACATACAGACAACACAACACAACATACAAACAGACATTTATTTGTATATAATAATGTGTCTGATGATATATTTTACAAATAGAAATAATTAATTTGAAACTATTTTATTTTTTTCTCTGCAAAGAACACATTTCATTTTATGAACCATTATGATATTAAAATTTAACCGTAAACAATGAAAATCAACGATAAACGTAAACATATGAATTGGGACTGACGCCATCTTAAATATATAGGTTGATAACATATCCTGCCACAATTATCGCTATCTTTCTCGTGCAGCCAGTGCTGCACTAAACTATAGCTAAGTTATTCCATATACATATTAATTTTATAGCAATAAATCTCTGTCTAAAAGTCTGACTATTGAGTAAATAACTGAATTAGTGTCTAGATGAATAAATTTGTACTTATTTATTTAAATAAAATTACGACCATCCACGGTTTGAATTTACTTTTATTTTTATTTACAAAAAATAGCCTCCGGCACGTTATTGTCAATAACAAAAACATCTGGTAAAAATAATTCCATGTTTAATAGCGTTTCAAAGTTAGTAAAAAAAACATTCTAAAATTATTTAGAAATCAATATTTTTGTCTGTAAATTGCGATATGCACAAGTAAATACAACTTTTACTGACAGCCAGGTAGCTCGCATGTTCATTGGAAGAAAAAGATATATAAAAAACTGGCTTATTAAAATTCGCTCACGAAACCGTTGCTAGCTCTTAGACGAATTTATAGTCATAGGCAAGTGACAGTTGACGCGATATTCTTTTTTATACTTATATTTTTCTCAATACAACGGAGTGTGAAAAAGTTTTAATACAACTAAAAGATAGTTACTATAAAATAAATGGTAGAGATGATTATTTAATTTTATTTTTACGTATTATACATGTGACAGAGAAAAAGATTGTATATAATATATACATACATAAAAATTTCTCAAATCAATGGCAAAACAACTCAAGGATTGCCTATTGGTATATTAACTTTTATTAACTGAATTATCCCAGATCATTCAATGTTTAATTTACCATTATTTATTTTATAAATATATTTTATCCTTTAATATACACTTTAGCTCTATCAACTTGATATTTTATAATGTAAACTATACTGTAAGCGTCTATAAAAAGGCAAAGGAACTTTGTTCTGACCGGGGGCCCATAGGACCCTCATGCTTTTTTTTACATTACTGCCAATATATGTAGGTTAGTTTTATTTTAATTGAATCCGGTAGATGATGCTATGAACGGGTTCTAGGCTCATTTTAAAAGATTTCTCATATACCATATAGGTATATGTTTGAGTGAGTCACTTGATAGTTTGAATTCACAATTGGAAACCGTAGGTGTGGCGGTAATCGGGTTTTAAGTTTATAAATTTTTTTGCATTTAAAAATACAATTGAAACCGGTGATAACCGATTTGGTGCAGACGAAATTGCACGGGTCAGCTAGGATCCAATAAAACTGCTATTATTAACAAAGACATATTGAGCCAAGTAAATGCAGCTGTTCTAAAGTGATGCGCTATCTATCTATATATATATCTATCTATATATAATGTATGTACATTCGGCGATTGGCTTTTATGTCTATGATACATAGTAAATTATTTAGGTGACTATAAGTATAATTTCACTAAGCACAGAAATCGACTACGGCATAAACAAAATCTCAGTTACATTGAAAAAGC